>SMMW01000627.1:4382500-4610000 GCA_004794655.1 Marisa cornuarietis
CGCAGATGCCCTTCCTTCAACCGCTACACGATTTTAATGTCTCACTTGAGGTATCATGTAATGGCTGATGTCTTATGTAATAGTAACATTGGCAGACAATCTCCTGAAAAGGATCAATAGAGATGTTTTATATTTGTGTTTGTACATACACATAACCGAACGCACGTCCGCTGTGTGTTAATATGTCTTGGACGCTTACTGTCCTTTGTAGATTTAAAGCAGCTTACATTCTTTGAGAAGAAACCCGTTAAAAGATAATAGTAATGAGCTGTCTATCTTACATTAGAAGTTTCTTTACTTAGATTAGTCTTGTTACTGTTGTTTTTAGGACAGAGCCGGGGTATGAGAATAAACAACCGACAATCATGCGACACCACTCATTTCCTATATGAGAGCAAATTGGAAACAAAGAAGCATATTTTATTAGCACTGGGATTCGGGATCATTAACATGCTATGGGCAGTGCAACAAGTGTTTCTGGTCTCCATGATAGGAATCTAGATAGGCAAACGAATATGATTTCGATGAGTAAAATGTTGGTAGACAGCGCTTTTCGGTAACCATTCCAACTTTTTCACCCGTCCCAATTTCCCCCTCCCTCCCTCCAAAAAGAGGGGTGGGGTGGGGTGGGTGGGGAAGTGACGTGAAATGGCTTAAAGTCTGCATTGTCCCTAACAGTGTCTGCGTGCAGAGAAAGGAAAATACATTCACCTGCACGTTGTGAACTTTGAAGGCATGCAATGTGACTCTGATTACTTCCCTTAACACCACAGAAATGCAATGGCGATGAAGAGAATTTACACGACTGGAACAAAACCTTCGACTGTTATTTTATCCCTTTTTTGTTGTATAATAGAAGGTTCCAGAAAAGAGAAGGAAGATTTATTTCTCGCCGAACGTGAAACTGCAGGATTTTTTTTAAAAGCGTCAACTTATTATTAGAAATATCCTTTCAGTGGTGTGCATTTAATTACAGTGTGACTTTCGCACACAGTAGAGAAATATGAAGTAAAATGCCTTGCCAATGAATGGGGTGGGGGTGACATTAGAAAATGGAATTTTTGAGAAAATTTGAAGAATAGAAATTAAAAATTTTTTAATCCGAATTTCAATGAGTATGAAATATAATTACATGCCGACACAAAAAGATCAGAAAGACAATAAGGAGGAAGAAGAAAAATAAGAAGTGGATTCTTCACATGGCAGTGATCTAGGCAACCCGCGCGCGGACTGACTGCCGAGAACAGTCCATAGCACGAAGTAAAGATTTTCCTCGCAACTTGGATTATTTTGGAAACAACCTCTAAAGACAAGCATTACCGTTGCTGCTGGAGACGACGCCACCAGCGACAGCGACCTCTCACACGAGGCGACATGCCGGAGACCGGCAGCAAAATCATCTTTGGAAGCATGATCCAGTGGCGTTGCTGCTCGTCTGCAATGGCCTTTAGGGAACATGAAGGGGGCTATTAACACGGCGACAGATTGTACGTAACACAGATGACGAACTAGGGGCGGTACATAACGTGGATGACAAGCTAGGGATGGTACGCAACATGGATAGCGAGCTGAGGTGGAGTATTACGAATAACTAACTAAATGCTGGGAACGTACAATGTGAATAACAAAGTAGTTCTCTCGAAGGAAAATATACCCACTCTATATTTCAGAAAAAGGTGCATGCCTCTGGAAGAAGAATGTAAGAAACACTGTCCTCTAAATAATCATTTCAGTTCGCTCACCTCTGTACGCTCTCTCAAGAGTAGTGACGTTACCTCTTCACACAAGACCAGTAACAATACCATAATAATGTTTACATGATCATGAATAAAAGGCATTAAGCAATCTTAATTAAGCATTTCGTCCTGGCCTGCTTTATTTTAAATCGATATACTACATATTCTATGAGCAGAATAATTAATTAATAATTGAATTTGTCGAGCACATATCTCCGAGCTTAATGCGATGTGCATAAAAGAAAACAAACGAACCGACAGTTCAAGGCCAAACTTTTACCCAAGAGCAGGAAAGACTGAGTTCTACAGCGAAGGAACAGAAGCAAAGTAACAGATGACACCTTGGTAAACACGATGGTAGCACATGGATGAAGAAGAACAGTTAAGTGAGCAAAACAGAACGCTTGATTACGAAACATATTTTCTCAAGAGTGGGCTTTTGAGGCGGGATTTTTGAGAACGTACACATTAGAATTTCAAATGGAAGGAGGGAGGGCGAAAGTGCAGAGAGAAAAAGAGTTCTATAATCTGCGAGAGAAAAAAATCGCCTTCCAAATTTCTTCCCTCTCATATGTCAGAGAGGACAACACAAGCAGACCAGAGACTGACGGGTGGAAAGGAGACAGCAGCCGAGGCAGTTATGCTGGGGTCTGAGGCCGAAAAGGCAACAGTAGCACGGTGCCGCGATCTTGTAGTCAATGCCACCAAAGAGGATACGACTAGCAGCCAGTAAGGCTCGTAGAGTCTTTTGTTTTTGTTTTTGATATGCTAAACAAAGTTACAATTCTTCATATTTACCTGCCGAAGAGTTTCACATATATAACAACAGCAGATTTATTATCTACTTATGACATACATGTATTTTTAAATATTTATATATTTTTAATATTTACTTATTGTTTGTTACTTGATTCCTACTTGCGTCTTCAATGCTTTGTCTATTATTACCTATCAGTCCTGTTGTTTATTCTTCCGACATGCTGTCCATCTCTCGTTCTTCTCTCAAGCTCTGAGAGCATGCTCCTCCATGAGCGTGATCATGCGCTATATAAATCCCGCGTTTATTATTATTATTACTACGTCTCGTGGAAATATTCGAACATCCCCAGGCAGAGGTCAAGGTCAACAACACAGGCGGTAAGATTATTCACCGATACATTTACGATGTGAAGGCGTGTCTGTGTACACACGTGACGTCACGCGTTTACACTTTGCACATGGGGATGTTTTGCTGGCGTGTATCCCGTTAGCGGAAGAGGGTTAGTCATCCAGACTTGGGGAAAACAGTATCTTGCATTGAGCTGAACCCATTTATTAACAAATAATATAATTGTACCCTACTAGACCCTTAAGCGCCGTAGAATTTCACAGAAATAACAGCATACAATCATAATGATTTACTACATGTATTAAGAGAAATTTAAATGATATAAATAAAATGTCTTAAGTAGGTTTTAATGTGCTGCCAGGGAAGGTAGATATTATTTAAATGTTTGGACGAACGGGGTTTGCTGTACTTACTGTTGACTGGTTGAGACGGAAAGGGACACATAGCCCAAAACATTGTAACTATTCTCACTTGTCAGCCGTCAGGACCATAAATTCGATCAGCTGCAATTTCAGTTTTGCAGGTCGTAACATCACGGTACAGAGATTCGCTAGACAGCATCTAAATTTGTGACATAACAACACAGAAAAAGGCAATGTGCCCAGGTGTTTGTCCGCTGGTTATAACAGAAGCTCTTCACCTCTTGATGATAACGTGAGGAGTCCATTGGTGGTCACACAGCCTTGCTTCGGTCGTGCAAAGTAACCTGCAACCGCGCTGGCCGAACCACTAAAACATATTTTGATTATGTGAGTAGAAGATGGTCGGGACCAAAATGTATACGGGAGGACAAATCTGGAAAGGTAAAACTCGGGTATCAAGTCGGGTGTGTGTATGTGTGTGTGTGTGGGGGGGTGGGTGGGAGGCAGGTGTAGGTGGATGGGTGCAACGATTAAGCAGCTGGAAAGAATCGGGTACATTTGCAGCCGTGCATTCCACTCGCGTCTCGGCCGTCAATCGGTGCCCAGAAACAGTCGGCAAATCAAACCCTCAATCGTTTTTATTCCCGTCCGTCGTCTGCGCACGCGGCTCTGATTTACAACGCCCAGTCAGTCCGGAGCGAGCGACGACCGCCTCGGCGGCGGAGCGTGGATTAAGGCGGCAGTGAAGGGGAGGGGGGAAGGTGGTGGGTAGTGGTCGGGGGGGAAGGGGTGATGGGGAGAATTGGGAGTGGGGGGGAAGGTGGGTGGGAAGCGCAAGCAGTCGGCCCTCACATGTTTTACGGAGCGGGCTCGCCGCGCAGGCGGCCCCTCGTCGATCGAAGGCAGGTTCCCCCCGACATAGGGACGCCGACACGAGCCGACAGCGGGCCCGCCCGTAACCAGGCGATGCACACCTGGCCACTCCGCCAAGAGTTGGGTCGCACTCGTTCGACATATTTTTGACAAATGTCGCGTGCAGGGTGCTTCTTAAAGTGTTAAAAAAAGAATTATACCGCACTTTTAACAAGAACGTGCTAAATACCATATACAAGCAAAAACGTTTATAGACAAATGAAAGCAAGTATAAACAAGGAATCCAATAAAAAGAGACCACTGAAACAAACAAACAAACAAAAAAAAAAAAAACGAAAACTAAACACTAACAGAAGCAAATGAATATAAATAATGAAGATAATAAAAATACAAACAAATAAAGGCAAACAAACTTCAAATAAAGGCAATCAAGTAAACAAATAAAGAATCAAACAATCGAAAGGGTAACAAAGAAAAACAAGCAAATAAAAGACAAACCTACAAAAACAAATGAATAAATCAAACAAGTTAACAAATATGATAACAAATAAAGGTAAAAACAAACAAAAAAAAGGCAAACGAACAAACTGAAAATAAAGACAAACAGACAAATAATAATAGCGAACAAAAAAAGCAACAAAGAAACGCTAACAAATAAATGACAAACCTTCAAAAGCAAACAAATCAAGGAAGGTAACAAATATGATAACAAATAAAGGGGAAAAAACCAAACTTGAAATAAAGGTAAACAAACAAAAAAAATCTTCAAATAAAGGCAAACAAACAAACTTTAAATAAAGGCAAACAAACTTGAAATATAAAGGCAAAGAAACTTGAAATAAAGACAAACAAACAAATAATAATATCAAGCAAAACAAAACAAGAAAAAGCAACCAACAAACGCTAACAAATAAATGACAAACAAATCAACATGCAAATAAACAACGGAAAGTAACCAAAGAAATGAACAGCAAAGCAGCAAACATCTGACAGCAAGCGAGTAAACAAGCAAACACACCACCCCAAACATCAGGTGAATAAAAAAAGAAGTCCTGAAAGGTATAAGGAGCAACCGCGGGAGGGAAGCTGCAGGCCATGCAAATGATGGATGAGGGTCACAAACAGATGGTTTGTTTGATTGGCAGCATGTAAACAAAGTAAGTGTTTAATGCTCGCACTTACTCTTTGTTTGAAGAATGCGCTCTTGGTGGTAAACAGGGCAGCAGAAAGGGTGATCACCCCGATTCATCACACAACAGGAAGTGCAACGCGCTCGAATCGAGGGCGAAAGGGTAGAAATTGATCTCCTGGATTGTATTCTATAGAGTGTGTGTGTGTGTGTGTGTCCCCGACCATATGATGTCACCACATGCATCATAGCCAGTTAATATAATAGGAAGTTAATATCCCCATTATGGTTTCTGCCGGCGATTAAATAAAGATGTAAAATTTCCTACTTTATATCTACGACCCAAGTGTTCTGGCGTTAAACCTTGTACGTAGGCCTTGAACTACAACAATGCAAGTGAAAATAGTCTTTGCATACAATAGTAGAAAACCCAGGTATAACAACACGAAAAATACCCACGAATTTCTGAAGAAATAGCCAAGATGTTTAGCTTAACTAACGTATTTGAATTGATTCTTGAACGGGGAATGCAGAAGTAGATGAACTTTGTTTCTCCCCAACCCCGATCTCCAATACCTGTCTTTAGACCAACGGATCTGAACTAACTGCTGCAATGATCAGTTTTGGTCTAGCGATCAAGCCTGACACATTGGCCTCCATTCGAAAAACACAGGGAGGTTCTGTAATGGTTAGAGAACTTGACTCTAAATGAAAGGATCCTGACTTCTAGGCTTTTTTGGTCCATGGACTGGAACATGTCTTCGGTCCACCCAGAAGCCAAATGGGTACCGGATTTATCCGAGAAGGTAAAGGGCAGATGATGGGGAGGGCGTGCCGTTTCCGTTGATTGCGTAAACAAGCAGAAATACTCCAGGTGAGCTCTGTGTCAGCCATGTTGTGATGTAAAACTAGAACACGGTGTGAAAACTGCTGACGTGGTTTGTTTGAGAGACACCTGCTCAGGTGCTCTTGCGTGATGTGAATGATCTTGTAAACACCTCCACAATAGGAAGTGTCTGACGACTTGTGCAACCACCTCTCCCCCATCCCAGATGAACGGAAGGGAAGTGTTTCTACCCTCGATGGAAGAGTCTACCAGCATGGCGTGAAAGGGTGCTTAGTCTGTCCGTGAAACGGTCAAAAGATCGAGGTGAACGTAACCTAAGGGATGCGTCTTCGATGACATACTAGACATTGCCGTAACATCGCTTCTATCTTTTCTTACTTCACTTTTCAGGCTGAAAAGAGTTTGGTCACTTCTCAAGTTCTAGCTCATCAATTCGCTGTCAATCAGGACAATCTCTTCCAAGATCTTCACACACACACACACACACACACACACACACACACACACACACACACACACACACACACACACACACACACACACACGCACGCACACACACAGAATGGGGTGAAAGTGCAAAACTTTGCAGTCAGACTCATTGTTGGAGTGTCCAGTCCGTCCCTGTCTTCTCAATTCCTATAAAGTTGCATTTGCTTCCTGTTCCATCCCCACCCACCCAACAAAAAGATTATAAACCGGTTACCAGTTGTTTTCATGTCGTCATCAACATTGCTCATTAGCTCCCTTATCTCTTAGAGATCTCCTCCCTCTCCGTTGCCCTTTCTCATTTTATTCTCAGACTTTTATGATTCCTAGTTTCAAACAGGAAAAAAACGCCCACTCAGGGACAGCGCTCTTTCTCGCATCTTGACCCTGTAGTCAGGATCAACTTACATTTCTCTATCCGATATTCCGACACAGCAGACCACCTATAAAAAGCTATTAACAAACTTATTTTTCCAATTTTTTTATCATGCCTGACAGGGATATTTTTTTAAAAATCGGGAATGTTTGAATATGATGTTTGGGGCACATTGGAGGGGAGAACGACGCCGATTGTGCTGATGAAAGAGTGGACGGGTCATCCGGTGCAGGACATTCTCAACCACCGTGCAAGACAGGCCTGAGTGGGAGGTCTTGTCAGCTACCTCACCTATTCATATGCTCCCCTCAACGAACAGTGCCAGTTGCTCAAAAATAAATGGATCTAATCAAGAGATGAATGGATGAACGAATGAATAAGTATAGACAGAGGGATCTTTTTGTTAACGTCATTAACTCTTTAGTTCAGAAAGTCTATTCGTCATCGTCGTCGTCGTCGTCGTCATCATCATCAAGTCGTTGGTTCATTAATCACAGCAGGAAGTGCATCTCCCACCGTTCTTCTCAGACCTCTGGGATTCGCTGAGCGACTGGCGGTCAACTCTTGAGACCCTGTCTACTTTATTTTTCTCCTCCTTTTTCTTTTTCTGCCTCTCTCTATTGTCGTCCATAGGATCTTCTTTGCAAGTTCTGATGACCTTAGGAAAAAAAACGATTTAGGGGCTTCACCACTAACCAGAACTTACAGCTGAGATCTTCTTTAAAGGACTCGCAAAATGTAAAAGAGTGTAGGGTAATTCTTTCCGAAATCTGGATCAATACCTTTCTACCTTCCGGTCTCGAGAAACACGCGTACAAGCAACACCATACATAAAGAGATGTCAAATAGTGACGTCATGTTTGTACACAAATATGCCTAAATTACATATGGTCCGAACTCTCCAACTGGCTGAGGCCTTGACAACGTAAACGTGTTTCTGTACAATCTGACAATCTAACCCTGACAATCCGTGCTGCTCTTTGATGATAACTTTAGGCGTGTGTCTTGAGAACTGAAGGGTTGTGTTCATCCCAGTAGAGGAAATAGCACCTTGCACCTCGCCAATAGAACAAAAAAAACTGCATTCTGCTAATCCTTTAAAGAATATCTGTAGATGACTGAACATGAGTAGTCTTCTCTTGACTCTTAACCCCTCCCTCCCTCTTCCGTCTTTTCCACTCACGCCAAAGATGGCCGATTTGCCGATGAGGTGAGTCGACATGGCAGCACATGCTAACAGAGAAGCTTGGTTAGTGCGGTGACAACGACGACAGCCAGGATTACGTAGTCGGCAACGTCACGACGGAGATATGTCGGCGCGGCAGTGCGGTGGGTCTGTCTGCGGTGTCCTCCCCTGCTGCTGTACCTGCTGGGTGCACGCTTCCACACAGTCGCACCGACACAGTCGCCCGCAAGGACAGGACAGAACGAGAGGACGAGAAAATCAGTAAACGAGTCAATGAAAGAACTGGAGAACGAGTGAATGCGTGTCCCCGCCTCTCTCTCTCTCTGCGCGTGCCTGTGTGCGTGTGAACCTGTGTCGTTTATTCTTTATTTTTTCATATTTTGAGAGTTTAAAAAAATATAGTACACATCTTCACGTCCTCTTTGGCTGATTTACATTCAGGATTTTTTTCCCATCGACTGATTTATTGCCTGAATTGTCACTCCGTCTGCCGGATTTTTTTTCTGATTTTTTCCCCCCATTTTACACCCGAGGCAGTCGCGGTTATGAATAATTTAACTTTCTGACAACCTTCCATCACAAACACGTCCTCGTCGCACATCACGAAACGTATTTGATGCAAAGTGCACCGTACGCGAGTGACCCAGTGCGTGCATGTGTGCGTGTGTGTGTGTGTGTGTGCGCGCGCGCTCCGTCGCAAGTGCTCCCGTCAGGTTCTGGAGTCTTTGGCCCTCTTCCCCACTTGCTCCCCCTCCTCCAGCCCTACTGCCTCACTAACAACCCTTCACCTGAATGGCGGCACGAATCCTCAGAGAAGACGAGCGGGCGGGAGAGGTTTGTGGGTGGGGATTGGGGAGGGAGGGGGAGAGAGAGAGACAGACTGCTACCTGCCTGAGTTCAACTAAAGGGGGAAAAGGTATCGCCCCTTGTGGCGTCCAACGCCAGAGAGAGAAAGAGAAAAAAAAAGAGCAAGCGAGCAAGAAATAGAGAAAGGTGGGGGAGAAATCGAGAGAGAGAGAGAGAGAGAGGGATGTACAAAGCCCTTGGGCACTGCCGCTATAAGTACGCTACCAGTCTACAGGTTGGAGACAAGGTAAGAGAAGCCCCTGACGAGCCACTAAAACCCTGGCTGTTCACTTTGCTTCGCCGACGAGGGCCCGGACAACGCATCTCGGCAACGCGCCTTTCTCGTTGGCCACGCTCCGACGGCGCCCTACACGTCCAGGGCGAGGGGGGGGGGACGGATACAGTTACCCCACTCGAAGACCGCGCAGGGGGGATCGCTACGACACTTAATCCTCCGCTGATCGCCGTGCTGCACTGCTGCGCCGAACTTCTTGCTGCTGCTGCGCGACTGAAAGCTACCGTTCACAGGAAGCTCATCCGGAGTGTGAGAAAAGCTGGACCGGCACTGTCGCGAGGATCACTTCTATCAGATTTGAAAGGTAGTTTAGAAAACTTTTTATTTCTCTTGACGTACGCAGAATTTTGCTGCTTGGTTGTTATGTAGTAGAAATATCATACAACCCCCAAACTTCTTACAACCTGTGGTTTGAGAAAACAAAGTTGCGGTTCTTAATAAAAATCGAACCTTTCAGAGTTTATTTTTTTAAAACTGGAATTTGTCACGTTTCATTTAAGAGAATTTCTCCCATCGGATCAAACATTTTCTTTTTTTTTTTTTTTTTTTACAGATTCGATGTCTTCTGAACAGAAATGGATGCTGCAGAACAAGAAAGAAAGAGTACGCCACATCTCTTAAGAAATCTTCAGACTGTGAAATTTCATCTAAGAAAATAAGAGATATAAAGAGAAGGTTTTACATGTCAAGAAGAAAAAGGTTGTCGACAGTCAAAGGACACAACTGAAAACTGCCGAAAATCTGGTGGTGCCAATAATTTCGAGGACAGATCGAGCGCGGTAAAGACAACGCAACTCGAGCGTGACTGGTTTCAGTAATTGTCCTTAAAGCAAGACTGCAGGTCGATTCAGCCGGTAGAATGCCATCAAAGACGCTGTCTGCGGCTTCAGCCAGGAAGAAAGGACCGTCTGCCATGGCGACGTACTCTTAAGCACGGCTAAATATTTAAAAGCAATAAAGATCTGATTGCCGACTAAGATACAAATTGTACCCGGCGCGCGACGACGGAAACATAAAACCTGAACCACCAGGCCACTCTTCTTCCCCAACAGGCTCCGCACAAAGCAACGCGGTCCTCTACAGAGCCAGTCGTGTGCATGTTTGTCTCTGTTGTTAGTCAACAATCATAAAAGCGGGACGCCGAGCCTCCCGGACGGGAAAGTGAAGAGGGTCTACTGAGGGCAAGATCAGAGTCGAGTTCCTTCCACGTGCCTGACAATCGTTATCGTCCGAGGACGTCGTCGTCGTCGCTACTGCCGCCGCCGTTGTCGCTGGTTTTGATGGCGGTGAGTGTGATCTCAGGTCTCACAACAGTAACGCACCTGAGGCTGTGGCGGAACTGTACCACTTGACCAGCGACGCTGGATCGAGTGCGCTCTCCGGATCAACAGGTGTAATCACTGACTGCCAGCACTCGGAGCACCTCGTGAACAAGGTGAGTGATAAAAGTGCAGTTTCTGTTGGCTAGTTGTGTGCAGGCGTGCTTTTCTCTCCCTGTGTGTGTGGTGGTGGTGGGTGGGTGGGGGCGCTCGCGCGCTCGCTCAAAAAGTTACCTATTTTTATAAGGAAACGTATCAGTGATTGTAAAAATCATTATTTTCCACTTCCACATAGGACTGTTAAGCCGATATTCATCCTCCCTCCCATCCTCAATTTTTAAACCATATTCCGCCAAATTCTTCACCTCAATCAAGTAGTAAACACGTACTGTCAATCTCAATAAAACGTGTTTTATTAAAATAAACTCACAGGTGGAAGTTTCAGAAAAAGCGCGCTAGCAGTTTTGAATTGGATTTTGTTTTGTTTCGTTTTTTTAAAGAAATTATTTGTTCGCTTTTCTTTTTTTCGGTCCGGGGTGAGTTGTAGAAGTGACACATGATGTACAGGTACAAGTGGAGGCTGTGCCATGCATGTGAAATACGCATGTTAATAGTCTAGACACTCCTGGGACGACTCGTCTACCCGTTACTCTTGTTACAGCCTGCAGCGATATACCTCCGTGTCAATCTTTTGCACTCGCGGCTCTTCGTGACTGCCGGTGCAAGGACCGCGCCAGGAGAAAGGGAGATCAGCGAAATTTCCTTGTCGGATATTTTTCTTATTATTCTCTCCCTTAGCTGCCAGGCGTGTGTAACGCTGGCTGTAGGCGGATTTATGTTTTGTTACGGATAGTTTATATGCACTAAATGGAAGTAAATAAATTGCAGGCGTGATGGACATTAAGCCAGCAACACGAAACTAGAAAGACACAGGAGAATTAGGTAGTGTGTGTGTGTTTGTGTGCACGTGTAAGAGAGACAGACAGATAGACAGACAGAGAAAGAGAAGGATGGGCGGCAGGAGAGAGACTAAAAAAAAAAAAAAAAAAAAAAAAGTTCAGTCTGGAATGCTCCCATCATAAGAAGAAAGAGCTATCGGCTAGTCTGTTGGCCCCCTAGTGATGCCAGAAGCGCGGCGCCTGTAAGGCTAGGCCTGGTAGTGAAACGGAGGAAATTGGCCTGGGAAGCGGGCGTATTAACCGGGACACCGTCTGAGTTCTCCACGGCCGCTCTTACCTCCGCTTGCCAGAATCTACAGGTAGTTGCAGCAGCTGGCGCCACAGAAGGAGGGAGGAATGGCGTGTCGGGAGGAGGGGTTGGGGAAGAAAGGAAAGCCGACGAGCGAGGAAGGAGGTAGAGTCGTAGGAGGAAGAAGAGACGGAGGAGAGGGAAAGGGGACGCGTTAATGTAGCGGTGTCGATGACGATGGTAGACGAGGGGAAGGTGGTGGTTGTCGGAGACCCAAGGATGTGGCTACTAGACATGTTCTCAACTCTAATCTGATTGTGTATTTTAAAAAAAAAAATGGTATTAGAGGACTGTGGACTCTGAAGGATAAGACGGAAGTAAAGAGGTAGAAAGGTGAGAAAAATGTGGACTGGATGTCCTGAACAGCTGAACACGAAGCGAGATAAGAAGGAACTCTGGCTGTAGGGGAAGGTAACAACCACAGACAACTGATATCAAAACCATAAGAAAGGTCGTGTGGCTTGTCAATGCATAGCGAGTATGACGTGCTCCCCCCCCTCCCCGATAAACCTTTTGTAGAACAAGAGAGCGGAGGCGGCGTTCTTCGGCCGCAGATAAAGGGTTGATATCAGATTTGTTAGTCTGGGCCGAACATTGCGCCACCGATGTCAACACGGTCGGAGCAGCAGGTAGCCAGGGTTGTGGAGAAAATGCTGTTAACTAGCAGTTAAAGGGGCACTATCAGGTGCATGGAGGTAGCTTGGGTTGTGTGGGAAAGGCTGGTAATCGAAAGAGCACAGTCACAGGCGCACGTAATGAGCTGTGTCGCAGATTAAGTATATTAGCATGTAGTTAACTGTCCGAAGGCCACTGGAGGAATACAGAGAGTAATGCAGTATATGCTGTTTAAATTTCAAAACGGGACACACTTTCTTATCTTCTCCAGAATCACGCGAGGACGTGATGCTCCTACGTTTAAATTTGCAGAACGTAAGCCACTTTGCTAAGAGGACGTAAACCATTTTGCCCAGAGGACGTAAGCCTTGTTACATCCCAGGTAGCCAGTAGCAAACCTAAGATTACCTGAGACTTTCCTCTGGGCTAGATCGATGTCAGGGGCCTCTTGTCACGAAGATGACAACGACTATTGACTCAGAAATGTCCACAAACATTTGTTTCAATAAAAGATGGGTAAATGTCTGGATCACATCAATGAAAGCTGCTAAACAAGTAGCATCGCCAAAAATATTCTGTTCAGTGTCTGTTAAAAGATGATCTTTCTTGCTACTTCCACTCGTTACCATCTTACCATGCACCTCGTTGCTGGTATATGTCGAATTAAAAGTTTAAATATACACGAGTCTCGGGCCGAGGGTGCAAACACACTGGCAGGTTCGTAAACGTCCAAATTTGACGCTTCCTTGGACATCTTTTTCTGTAAGCGGCGGAAGAATCTAATCAGGTAAGGGCACTTCCCGCGCGACAGAAAGAAATTTAATACCAGTAGTTAAAATAAAATTAGAAAAAAAATAGCAGCCAATGTTGATCCCACAAAAACAGGAAGCAAACCACTCAGCGGTTCTGACAGAGCTATCTCTTGCCTAGCGAGATGTCTGGCGGTAGGATGAGGGAAACGGCTTCAGGCAACACAATCTATAGTCGGCGCGAGCAAGGGATCCCGTTAACATCGGGATGTCGGCAAAGCTCGCAAGTTATCGGAAGCGAGTGGAGATTTCACGCGATTTTGTGGGTAAAGCAGATAACATGGTGACTGGCGACGAAGGGAGTGTGTGTGTGTGTGTGTGTGTGTAGAGAGAGGGAAGGGAGTGGTGGTAGTTGTGGTGGTGGTGGTGATGTGTATTTTGCCGTGAGAGTTGACAGTGAATGCTGATAAATTGTAGAGTGTAGATAGCTGGGGGGAAGGGGAAGGCAGCTAAAGTTACTAGCCTTATTACAGAGGAAAAGTAGAGACTGAGGATGTAAGGAAGGAGAAGATAATGATGACGATGACCGACGACGAGGATGTATATTACGACACCGACGATGATAATAAAAATAATCAAGATGACTATGATGAATAGTACAATGATGGAGACGATGGTTAAGATGAATACAATGATCATAATGACAGCGACGATGACGAAGAATATGGCGACGACGACGACTGTGACGGTGATGAACAATATGACGACAACTGTAGGGAAATTAATGTTGGTAATGAAGATGACAAGTGAGAATTTTCTGTGTGATTCCTGTGGATGATATAACGTGTTTTGTCAGAGGTGCTTGATGACTTCATCTTGTGTAATGCATGCGCAGGATTGTGACATGCTGCCGTTGCTGCGCCCCCTCCCGCTGCGTCTGCTGCTGACGTTGACTCACGTGATCTGCGGCGTGCAGCGGAATTCAGGTAAAACTTTAAGCCTCTTTAGCTGTCGCACACCCCTTCACCGAGCGCGCGTGCGCGCGCGCACACACACACACACACACACACACACACACACACACACACACACACACACACACACACACACACACACACACACACACACACTCGCAACTACGAACGCAAGCACGCTTTCGCGCGCTCTCTCTCTCTCTCACACACACACATTCATCCACATACGCTCAATACTACCTTATGTCACACAATCATCCAAACACACATGTATACTACCTTTTCCTCATATGCACGCGCACACAAACATACAAACATATATACAAAAACTGCACACATACACATGTAAACACAAGTACCAACCAACTACACACACACACATACACACACACAGTCAGATGCAAGCGTGCAGTGGAAGCTTATCCTAACTCTAACCTGGGCCATACACCCAGCATCCCATGCAGGTTTGATACCCGTGTAGCGTGGTTTCTACAACCGTCTCTTTCCACGGCCCTTTATACAATTACAGGCATGTGCTCTTCGATAAAAATTTCCCTTCCCCATAGAATCTTTTTATGTATTGTCATTTAAGCTGTATTTACTGATTTTCTGAGAGTTCGAATCTTCTTTCCTTAGATTAAAAAGCTCATACACTCGGTATGTAATCAGGTATATGAGGACATTTATATATGGGGGTTAGAAAAAAAAAGACGAGAACGCTTCTTCAACCCAATCCAAGGCTACAACTATAAGACTGCAAAAGCAGTATATTTGTTTCAGATGACTTTAAAAAAGTCTATAAATGAAGTGAAAAAAAAAGAAGTTGGAAGATTTCGATGAGAACAAGAAAGCTTTAGTGCCTTGGGTAGATATTGCACTCGGCTTTCCTCGTAAATCAGCGAAACTGTCGCTGGCCAATCAGGTGGCGGGTTCTATCAAGCTGTTTTGTACTCTCATCCCCTTTTTTTCTGTCCTACCCCCGATTTCCTCCACCCCGATGTTTAGAGGCTGCACGGCGCGACGCAGTCCATTCGCCAGCCAGGAGCGGCGGCGCTCCAAGCGGGTGCTCTTGGGGGTAGATAACAGTACAAAGCACTGATTTGGTGATGAGCGTTATTATTAACGGTATTGCACTCGAAAAATGGAGGGGTGTCTGGCAGGGGGTGGGCGGTCATAATGAAAGGAGGCCGCACCGCATCGTCCCTGACTCTGCACTAACTTTTCGTGAGAGTTTGAACATTAATGGACTCACGGCACTGGCAAAGCTCTACTTAATTATTCCTGCAAAGAACAGGTGCGAGCGAGTGACTCGAAGATAGAAAGCCTCACATGAGACAAATTTGACATGTCATGTTAGGGCCCATTATCTAATATCTGAAACTATACCGCAGGCTTGTACAGGATTTCATTTTTGACAATAGAATCGACAATATTTTTGACAATATGTTTAATAATGCATTTGAGAATTAGACAATATGTTTTCAATGAAGGCTGTTCTTTATTGCAAAAATATAGAAGAACATTTGGCCAGTTCTGGCAAATTCATTTTGTGGTTACGTGAAGATTACACAAACGTTGCCAAAGCTGGTCGAATGTTTGACCAGATTTGTCTGGTGTAGAGGTTCCTTCAGGAATCTTTCAGAACTACAGGTCGTGATGGAGATTTTAGTAGTAACATCGGTTATCTTCTTGTATCTGGATCTTAAAGAGAGAGAGAGAGAGAGAGAAAAATGAGACAGGAAACAGTGACTGAACGCTTAATTTCTTGCTATGTCCTCGTGCTTCATAAACTCTCAACCTTCATTATGAGGGCAGTCACTCCATCTTCATAAATTCTGGGAGCACAAACTGTTCTCTCCCCCCCCCTCACTCCCTCCCTCTTCCACAACCGTCTCCTCGTACCAAGCTTATTCCGCGCCGCCTGGCGAGACCAGAATGAAGACAGAATGTAAGGTTGTGACCTCTGGAGGTCATGGACGCCTTCTTTGATGTCTTGGCGGACCGCTGGACGTATTAACCCTCTTCCAATGCAATTAGCGCGCGTGCTTCTCTCCACCACGCCTCTCCCCCTCACAACATACAATGCCATTATCTTATATTCTCGCCCTTCATTCCAGTTAACCTAGCTGTAAATAATTATGCAGGAAACTATACAGCTCAAAATAATCGTATTATACCCGTCGTGATTTTGCATTTTTGTTTATTTGTTTGTTTGGTGTTAGGGGTCATGAACTACAACTGTTCACGATGACTGGACTTAGGAGGGTTCGTCTATATGTGAAAGTGTTACAATTTTAGCAGAAACTGTACTTAAAAATGTTCCACTATAATATTGAAAAAAATTACACGCGATATTCAACCCTTTCTTGTAAGACATGTTTTTGTGTCAGATAATTTTTTCTACAGCTATAGTCCAATGTTAAATGTTCTGAGCATGTTTGAGATAGACTAGGCAAATCTATAATGCTTAATATGTTAGGTGTATTTAATGCATTTTCAAACTCACGATTTTTTCAATTTATGGTTGGTCATAATCCTGTCCTGAGTCGAGAACTGCCTGTAAAGCCAGTTTTGATGGGATCTTTACGGTCTTTATTTCTTCACTTATTTTGTCCTCAGATTCTGACTTCTGCATGTTAGGCGACAAACGCTACGAGGTTGGGAAAACCTGGCACCCGGTTCTCAAACCCTTCGGCGAGAACACGTGCGTCAACTGCACGTGCTTCGCGGTAAGGACGACAAGGTCACAGGACTGATTAGTTTGTAGTGACACACAATCTACAATGGTGTACATACATAACAGTATCATTGTTTGTGTTTTACTTTGTCCCCTAGATGGTAGATTACCTTTATGTAGTGTGATGCGGTCACAAGAGTCCTTGAGGGTTTTTTTTCTGTCTGCAGGGTGGAAACGTGAAGTGTACTGGGGTTGACTGTCCTCGCCCTGACTGTGAGGAGCCGAAGATGGTGCCGGGCGAGTGTTGTCCGACATGCGACGGTGCGTGACCTGTCCGACATCTATCTATCTATCTATCTATGGTGTGTGTGTGTGTGTGTGTGTGTGCGCGCGCGCGCGCGTGCTTTGTCACAGTAGTCTTGTTTATTTGCAGTTAACTTTTTATTGTCTTTGCTTTTCTTGTCTTTCTTTCTCCATCTCTATTTGCTTTTCCTCGTCTCTCTTCCTATTTTTTTTTTAAATCTTTGCCTCTCCTGTCAATCTAGTTTTGTCTCTGATATGTTTTTTCTTTGGCTTGTTTCTCAGTTTTGTGTCTCTAGTTTCTCTGTGTTAATTCTCTGTTTTCTCTCTGGTTTCTTACCCTGATTTGTTTCTTTAGTTTCTTTGTTTTGTTCCTCTTGTCTTTCTTTGGTTTGCTTCTCATTTGTGTTTTGTCGATTAGTGTCTTATATGCTTCTCTAGTTTGTCTTCCACGGTTCTTTGGTTTGTGTCTTGTTGTGTTTCATTAGTCTTAGTCTTTGGCAAATATTTTGGTTTGTCTCTTTTATTTCTCAGATTTGTTCATCTGTTGTTTCTCAGGTTTGTGTCCCTGCTGTATTTCATTAGATTTTGTCGCTGGTGTTTCTCTGGTTTGTTTCTCGGACGTTTGTCTGGTTTTTGTCTCTGATGTTTCTTTGACGTTTCTCTGGTCCCTGTTGTGTTTCATAGGTTTTTGTCGCTAATGTTTCTCAGGTTTCTGTTTCGGACTTTTTTCTGGTTTTTGCTTATTAATACACTCGTGCTGTTTGTGCTTCTTGTGTTTATTTGGTTTTAACCCTCTTTTTATTTTGAGACAAATAATACGGTTAACTTTTGAATGTACTTAAATATATGCTAACGTCATCCTTTTGTGGGGACAAATGTAGCAGACTACATTTCCTCTCTGTTTTATAAGAGTGTCGAACAGGACATGGAGCAAATGAGGTCAAATATCTTCCAGAGAAAATAGTTCTATTCACATTCCCTTATTTTCAGGCAACAATGAGAGCTTTCCTCGTACGATATAAAGACATCTTGTGTCGGCTAGTTTTGACAAGTCCAGCTTTGCCCTTCGCTTCTGCTTTTGGCTGATTTCGCTTAACATAATTTGGAAGTTAAAATGAATATGAAGCAGTCATTAATAAGTGTGGTGGCACAAATGCAATTTGTATAATATCGAGACATAATTGACGAAAGCGTGTAGAGGATCAAATGAAATCAAAACTAATGAAGAAAAATGAAAAAAAACACCACAAATAAGAGAAATGAAAGGAAAAAAAAGCAAAGAAAAAGATGGAGGAAGAGAAGAAGAGTTAAATGTTTTTAAAACCCAGAACAAATTTAATTAAAAAATCAAATTAAATAATCAAGAAAACAGTAAAATAACATCCACGATATGCCCTATCCTCCCACAAATCTGCTTTAAAAAAATGTGTGTTGCTTTTACCTTGACCTTGTGAGTGTTGCTTCCTTTTACCTTGACCTTGTGAGTGTTGCCACTGCACGTGACACCCGGCACCCTCCGTCTTATTTAGATTTTGACAACCTTCCTCCTACAGCCGGAACGGAGGGCTCCAAGGAGGTTGAGGGCAAGCGACCGGGCTGTCAGTTTCACGGAGCCTCCTTCAAGGATGGGGACACGTTCCCCTCCAACAAGACCGGACTCCGGCCCACGCGCCAGGATCAGTGCGTCATGTGTGTCTGCACGGTACGGGGCCTTTAGCGAAATAATATGCTAATGCGTGTGGTGTGAACTACATTCTAAAAGAGTCTGGCAGTTTCTGGCAGAAAGAAAGAAAGAAAGAAAGAAAGAATTATTTGTAACGATACGTAATAACAAATCGATATGCATTGCTCTGTTTGCCATATTTTCTCATAAATCTGCTTACCAATAATTTATTTTCTGCTCAGTGAACGCATTTCGAATAATTAACAGGAGTGGTGTGACATGATTGTGCGATACGTCGCGAGGTGTGTTTGCCATGTGTCGAGGTTAGCGTGTAAGCACAGTAAGAAGAAAATAATGTCTGTTCGACCTTTTACTGCTCGAGTGGGATTCGATTTGCAAAAAAAAACGTTATGTGACCTTTTCGATGTCTTGGTTTCAACAGGAAGGACGAGTGTTGTGCCATCTAAAAACCTGTCTTCCTACCAAATGTACCAAGTTTATTCAAACGCCCGATGATTGCTGCCCTCAGTGTGCTGGTAGGTATCGTAACCTGCGTTACTTCTGCTTCATTAGTGCGCAAGTTGCCGTGCTTAGTGCTCATTGCTTTATCTCGAAGAATTAAGCTTTTAAAATTACAAAGAAGCAGATTGCATATTGTTAAAATAACTTTCTAGAAATGGAATGAATTCAACTCTATCGGTCTTATATAATTGCCACCTGTTGAAAGAAAGAAAGAAAGAAAGAAAGAAAGAAAGAAAGAAAGAAAGAAAGAAAGAAAGAAAGAAAGAAAGAAAGAATTATTTGTAACGAAACGTAATAACGAAGCGAGATGCATTGCTCTGTTTGCCATATTTTCTCATAAATCTGTTTACCAATAATTTATTTTCTGCTCAGTAAACGCATTTCGAATAATTAACAGAATATCATAGCTCGATGAAGATTACACGTTACAATTTACTCCTGATGCCTTAATATGAACAAGATTTCCGTATTCCCTTAGTGGCATAGTATACCATATATGTTCCAGAAAGTATCAAATATATTATCAACATATTTAAACACCCTACAACAGACTTGTCGATATGGACAAAAATAAATACAAGCAGAAATAAAGATAAGGAAGAAAAATGCTGCGGATTTTATATCATTTTAAATTAGGTTGTTTCCCCTTATTTATTTATTTATTTAGTTTTAAATAACTTCGCGATCACAGATGAACGCAAGAAAGTTTGAAACGCAATGTTCCTATAGCCAATCGTCCATTCATCTGTCAGATCTGATACAGCGCTTGCACAACCTGTTTCAGTTAAAAGTGTTCACACTTAAACTTGATGCAAGATAAAGACACGTACGGCTTAGTTTTATGAAGCTTAGAAAAGTTTTGGCCGCTTTTGCAATGCTTATAGCCGCTTTGCTTATTTTGTTTGTTCTCGTTATAGAAATCTCGTACAACACGAAAGATTATCCCTCTTATGTTCGACCTTCAGATTCCAGGTCCGGCAACGTGTCAGAAGGAGGTAAGTCACTGGGTCACTTCTTACACCTGTAGTTTCTTTATTGTGTACCTACCTGCCGTAGGGCCAGCCGCTAGGACAGATGCTGCAACCTATACAATGAATCAAATCGTTGAATGAAATAAACAGGACAACGAAAACAAATCGAAAACATCAAAGGACAGAAAACGGAGAGAATTTCAGTCAAAAAAATGTTGGAGTCGATGAAAACCTTACAGTTTGATATAGGACAGTATTGTATAGGACAGACTGACCATAATGACAGAATGACAGGAGTGAGACTCATTTCTAGTTATCGATGTTTTCGTGGCATACGTATGTTTGCAAGTCCTGTACTTTCTACCCGTTGATAAGGCATGACAAATGTTGCAGAGTGTGAGAAAGCTAGCCCATAGCTGTCTTTGGAACTATCTCCAAGAAGGGAAATTAATCACAAACATGGCTTCAGAGTCAAATTGTCGATCAAATGCATGAAACTTATAAATTGTCTAATGACAAATAAAGTAATGCAATCAATCTGTATTTATTTGTAGAGTAGGGTTAAGGATAGTTTCTGTAAACATTTAAACTTTTGATTCCTTGAATCTTGAATACTACTGCTACTAATAATAGGATTTATATAATTTTCCCCGCACGGAGGCAAGCTCAATGCCCTTTTTCAAAGAACAAGGGGCAGGTAATGATGCCGTATAACAGAGACGGACATAAGGATCAGGCGCGCGCGCGCGCACACACACACACACACACACACACACACACACACACACACAAACACACACACACATGCATGCACAGTGAGCATTGCCAGTAGCTTGAAGAAACGCAGAGATAGGAGTAAGGGAGAGAAAGGAACACTCAGGGTAGACCGATTACAGTAGGTATTTCTGATAGCATGTAGCGTCCCCGCTATACGGAGAGACAGAACCAGGGCATCCCAAATACTGGGACCAGAGAAAAGGTCCGGGAGATCAACAACAGATAGAACCGATATGAGGCCACGATCATGAGAAGATAATAAATCGTTCGCTACCTGCACCAGAGCAGTCTCGGTCGAGTGACTGGAATGGCTCAAGAAGACTGTGCATGGCAAAATGTTTTAGCAGCTGATGAAGGACGACCTTCTCCAGAATCTTAGATAGAAAAGGAAGGTTGGAGACTTTGAGGCTGTTCTTCAGGTCATTAGAGTCAAGGTTAGGCTTCTTTAACTTTAACAGTGGAGTGACGGTGGCGTGTTTGAAGGAAGGAGAAACAGAGCCCGTTTACAAGGAGTTTTTAATGATCTTGATAATGACCAGAATCCATAGGTCAAGGCACTCAAATAAAATGGTGGTGAGAACAGGATCCAGTACACAAGATTTCTTCGGCGAGTTAATGATGTTTTTAAGATGACTCTCAGTTACTGGCAGGAAATATGTGAAAGATGCACCAGCAACGTCCGAGAAGCTGAGATTCCGGTTATAGAAACGCTACAATAAACCCCACAACGTTCTTCTGAAAACTAGATTATTCCAATTGGTCAAAATTGTAGGGCCCTGTATGGAGTGAATTTTCCTCTTGGGGATTTATATCTGCATTTATATTTGTATTTATATTTGCTAATATTTATATTGAACCCATATATTTACTTACTGTGATATGTCCCGTGTTGCAGACTGCTCTTCGCCTGATGGATCTCAGAAGAACGGCAGCAGCTGGAATCCTGTGGTCGGAACGTTCGGGGAAATGCACTGCATTGTCTGCACGTGCTTGGTGAGATGACGTCATGACGTTAGCAAATGGGACATGTGGGGTCATGTGGGGTCATGTAATAGAGGGAACGATAGAGTGGAAAAGGGACACTGATAGTGGCACTTCCATAATTACGAGGAGGAGAAGATAAGCAAGTCACAGTGTGCAGTTACGTCTAGCCCTCACTCTAGAGAGGGAAAAATGTTATAAGCTACCATCCCACTACTATAACAAAATGTGGTAATTTACTATCCTGGTATCAAAGCAAAATGGCCTTATACGATCCTACTGCTACAACAAAATGTGTTAAACTGTTATCTTGCTACTATAACAAAGGGCATAATGCAGAATGAGAGAGAGAGGGGGGGGGGAGAGAGAGAGCGGCAAAGGCAGGGACGTGAACTATGACAAAACTAAAATGGTTTACTAAAGGAAATCTGTTTTCTTTGTCTCAGAACGGCCACGTTAACTGCAGCCGAATTGAGTGCCCATCAGAATCGTCCCTTCCGTGCAAGCGGCCGCGACTACTTCCTGGCGCTTGTTGCAAACAATGTCCGACAGAGGGCGGTGGCAGTGGCAGTGGCAGTGGCAAGAAACCAAAGAAAAAAGGCAGAAATGGTACCGAGCTTGAATGAAAAAAAAAACAAACAAAACTACTCGCACAGCGATCTCTGTATCTCTGGTGTGTGTGTGTGTGTGTGTGAGAGAGAGAGAGAGAAAGCCTTTTTTAATGGGACAAATGCAGATGAGTAACTAAGTCTGGCAAAACTTTTATATAACCACCTTGTCAAACTTCTTGGTCAAACGTTGATTCATATTTGTCGCGTCATGAACGGGTTTGAAAGCGAAGAGAAAGCACAAGGGGAGGTATGTGAGACAATAAGAGGAAGACGATTCCTAAACGATGAGGCACGTAGTGAGTGAAATGAGGGACATTAAACGGAAATTGTACAGAGAATAGCCATCTTTTTTTTCAAGAAGCACGTCTGGAAATAAAAGATAAATATTTTCTCTTCTTGTCACTTTCGACGTAGATCAGCGCCGTCAGTCCACAAAGTGTGAAGTGCCCATCACCAATAGGCCACACCCGGACAGAAAGCCAAGCCTGACGTCAGTAGCCGCCATCTTGAACGCTCTGTGTCTGCCTCGCCATACCGACCGCTTGGTGTACCAGCGCCAAGGAGATAACTTTGAAATCCTGGCCTTTGATGCAGTCAAGGACAAATCCGTCGAAATGCTACGCTGGGAGGTAGAGGGAGGTAAGTGGAAGCCAACTTTGAATGTACTACTTTTTAAATTCTCAGTACGAAAACTTATTTTTATTTTCTGGACTCCACTTAATCATATGAACAGCTAACAGACGCGGAACTCATCTAAGGTAGGACGAGATGCACCGTTAACAGTTTGTAAACAATATGAAATCAATGCATTATTAGTCTCAGCAAGTTGAGCTCGGGGACCTGTTCATAAACGTCTGACTTGTCTTTTCCTGTTATTGGTTTTGGATACGTCGTAATGGTAAAGAGAAATAACCTCTAAGGGTCATATCATTTTTTTTTTGCAGGAAAGCTGAGTGAAACCAAACGAGAACTGACCAGAGCGGATGAATTCAGGAAAACAGTCACATGTCAACACATCGTGGGTGCCACGAACAAAAGTAAACAAACAAATTGTTTAAAGCTCAACATATAATTTATCCTGATGTCATCAGCCCTGGGGAGTATTTTTGTTGATTAAAATATGGTCAAAATCGTGATTCTGAAGAGGTAGTGAGGTTAGAGGTCAGCGTCATCAAGCCTTTTTCTCTAACATTGAAGTAACTGGAATTTTGACATCATTGTTAATATATCTGAGGACACAAGGATGGCGTCTTTGAGACACTATCCTCAAGACAAACTTTGTCAGTCGGAAATCCCAATATTTGTCAAATTATCGTTTGAAAACGCATTGAAATTTGTTAGTTCGTTTTACTGAAGTCCAAGACTTGCCTGTACTGTATAAGTGACTGGATAACAATCGATTTTAAAATGCTTTGAGCAAATTCATGAGTACGGTGTGGGGACCAAGTTCGCATGGCACGTTTGAACAAAGCGTTTGCTGTCATTATCTTTAGGATTTCCTTCATGAGTACAAACTAACTCCATCTGAGTGTCGAAGAGAACATTCAGCAACAGCACAATGTGTCCTGGTCAGTTTTCTTTTACCGAGGATTGCATCTTTTCTCTTCGACTTATGCTAGTGCAAACTGTGCTATTTTTAGAAATACGTTCCTTTCGTCACTTCCTGTTTTCTCGACAAATCCAGGTGTGCTTAAGAAAAAAATATTAACATAAAATCTGTCATGCCTCTCTGTCATAAAAGACCACTGGAACATGTTTTTGTGATACTTTGGGCTCTGTTTCCAGCGATGTTTGCTCAGCAGTTGGCTAGACCTTTAAATGTGCACTAGAAACACACATCTTCCTTGAACATTACTCCTAACAGCAGTCCACACAATGCTAGTCCATCTTGAACTACTCCACCCCGTTTTTTCGTCTATTGGCTGCTTCCCTACTCGTCCTCCTCTGCAGAATCACGACATTCTCAGTTCTTTTTATCCGATTCCTCTTTGAGTTTTCTATGTTTCTCTTTTATTAATCATCTTTTATCATCACTACTGTTGTTTATCCTTCCGTCCTTTGTATGTTGTCCATTTCTCGTTCTTGTCTCAAGCACTAAGAGCGTGAGTATGCGCTATACAAATCACGCGTTTAATAATAATAATAATAATAATAATAATAAACAACGTCTAGAGTAACAAGTGTTTTAAATGTAAATTAGCTTATTTTTTGCGCATGAACCGAGGACAGGAGATCTAAGCTAGACAGGAGATTCAGCAAAGTGACCAGC
This sequence comes from Marisa cornuarietis, assembly GCA_004794655.1. NCBI lineage: Eukaryota > Metazoa > Mollusca > Gastropoda > Architaenioglossa > Ampullariidae > Marisa > Marisa cornuarietis. The sequence goes on from SMMW01000627.1 coordinate 4,407,424, forward strand.
TAACGAAAACCTTAATCTCTATTAGCAGAAACCTGCTCTGTTCCTTAGATTCTACCCGTAATCTTTTGCTATGTCTATCATCTGTAATCTGGTAGTTTATGTGGTAAAGCATTATGAAAGCCATGTTGTTGTTTTTTTACCTTGCAGACGGATTTAAAAAACTGATGAAGAAAGTGGAGTCTAAGCTGCAGCGTTGTCAGAAAAGCAAGAAAGGTTGCAAGAGGAAGGATCTGGAAAAACTCGTTAGGCGGGACCGGCGTGTAAAACCTCTCGCCTTACGTCATTTGTGCGGCGAGTGACGATTGAAATGACGTCATATGGAATGGGCAATGGTGGACTTGCTGTACAAATCTGCTTTTAAACAAATCGACTCATGGAAATTCTTGGAAAATTTTCCGGTTTTAATTGTTTAATGTTTTGCGTCGCATTCTAAATATCTTCACTAAAAAGGCATCGATGTTCCAGTCGCATCGGCTGTGCTCCGTTACGGCGCATGCGTGGATTTTCAGTGAAAGGGGAATATTTTCTTAGAGAAGGACCATCTCTTAACAGTCTTTTATCAATGGTTACGCCTCTGCTATCTGTGTGGTGTGACCATGACTGTTGCGTTGGTCAATGTCTCTTGCCGTAAAGGAAAAAAGAAAGCTCTCGCTCCTAATTGCATTTCTGCCTCCAGGTCTGTAAAAACGCTTTGGGTCGACCTTCGAACGCACATGTGTATCTTCGAACCTTCTCACAGAGCTGGTCAAAACTGATGGACTGTATTTTGTTCATGACATCGAATTTAATTTCACTGACATATTTAACAAAAATTGTCAATGGTGCTACAACAGCGATTTTTTTTTGGTCTTAGCGAACACAGATTGATGTATATAATCGTTACAATATGCGGTATCTTATACAAGGTTGTGAAAGACTTTTTGTGACGTGATTTGAAAAATATTTTTCCGACCTTTTTTTTTTTTTTAAAGTGGGTCTGCTTCTTGCAGAAGCATGATTGGTTGTGTCTATTCAAATGTTCATGAAAAAAACTTTTTCAGTGACAAAAACAATCAAGAGCTGAAACAGACACACAATATATGTAATTGCAAATAAAAGATGGTGATAATGGTTAATTGCCGGGCAAAAGACAGGACTGATCTTCAAAGGAGATTGTGCAAGGGTCGTGTGATCGTCATGTCTCGCAAATGGCGTGACTCAGAAAAAGCAAACAGCTGTGGTAAAGAACTCCTAATGGTGAGAAGAAAATACAGCATCGTGACCATAGTCCTTTGAAAGACTTAAGTCTCATTGACCACGGAGATGAAAAAAAAGCAGATATTTCTTCCCATACTCTTTGACTCTTGTGAAAGGAACCAGCTGTCACAAATATTTTACCTTGAGTTCAGAATGTAGAATTCTAGACATAGCACGACGCAATGTTTATGGTTTGCAGCGTATAAATAACATTGTGCTGCACTATTGCTAGATTGGAAACCAAAATGTTCTGTTTCCCTTCAAGAGCAATAGAATAGGACGTGGGACACTGTAAGGAAGAAATGTTTAAACAAGGATACTTCAAACAGCTTTGTGTTTTGGTTCTTGCGTAGACTGCGAATAGCAGACTTGTTCTTGAGCGTCGGTTGTGGCACTACTTCTGGCTATGGACCAAAATGTACTTACGCTGCTGACAGTGCAATTCAACAAACCCTGGGTTTCGGGTTTCACTGAACACGGGTTTGAATCCCACCTAAGAAGACTGCCTGCACATCCAGAGAGAGGCACCTTTGCTTGAAAGGGTAGCCTCAGGCAGTGAAGCAGAAATTACTTGTCTACCAGTTGGCTTGATGTTAAGTATTCGAGTCAAGTAGGGCACCAACAAATGGGACGTCTTGACAGCAAAGGTTTTGACTGCTGTTAACACGTAGACACAGGACTGTAAATAGTCGAAAAGGACAACTTCCGCTCTGTTGACTTCATCCGGGATATAAAGCTTCGCGAAACAGGTGCTCCCTATGACTTTTTATTTTAAAGGCTGAATTGTAACAGCTACGAAATGTGTTTACCATGTAAGCACAAAAACGATTTGTTTGATCACAATGTTCATTGATATGTAGATTTGCTTGTTATAGTCTTAAGCTTTTCTTTTGCGCCATGTCAGCAACGCCGGGAGTGTCTTTTGCAAACCTGCTTTCAGAAAAAAAAACCAATGAGAGGAAGGAAAGAGAGAGAAACAGAGGACGAATGATCTTGGAAGTTCCGGGAAACAGTGAAATTGTTACTTCGAACTCGTAAATCTTTTTATAAAGAGCTGTAATGCGTAAGCGACTCCTTGACATATTACGTTACAAGACCCGAATACCGAAGACAGAAAAGCCGGAAAGGAAGAAGTTTGTAAGGATGTGTGTATCTGTGTGTGTTTTGAGGGAGTGTTAGTCGTCAGCGTTCGGCGAGAAGAGGAAGACGAAGAGGAAGCGCGTGAAGGACTGAAAGATAAATGATGAAAGATGCGGCGAGAAATTAAGTAGCGAAAGTGTTACAGATCACGTGGTTGTGGCATTGGCTCGTACGCGCTGGCGTCAAGATGGATGCATGGTGTAAACACTGATTGTTCTAAGAGGTAAAGACTCTGAACTCGTTGAAGAATTTAAGCATTTTCTAAAAACTGAAAGTGTTGCTCTGGCATTTCAAATGCTATAAGTAAAATGCCTAGCGCTGTTATTGCATTTGTTGTAGCGTTGCTAGCTGTAGATACATGAGGCGTGTGGCGGTTGACATGCTGGACGTATTAAATCAGCTACAAAATTTCATTCGACGTGTTTCCAACTACTGACAGGTACCGCGTGTGTGTGTGTGTGTGTGTGAGAGAGAGAGAGAAAGTGCCTGCATATCCTACATAAGTGGCGAGCTTATAGAGAGGGGCGGAATTCGATGGTGCACAGAGTGCTGCCAGCGCAGCAGCATTTCATCGACTACTGGCATTTATTTTTGATATGAACTCGTTTTCCTTTCAGCCCTTTCTCGCAACACTTTATTTTTGTAATAGTTCCTTATCATTTAAACCCTGTCTCGCAAATATTTTTGTAATAACTCCTTATCTTTTTACCAGCCCTTCACGCTGAACTCTTGCCTATTTACTGCCAAGTTTTTGCCGATAATACCCAAAGAAGTAACCAAAGGCTCCATGGCGATTAGTATGGACTTTCAGAGCCAACTCTACCTACATAATTTATCACACTAAACACAAATTGTATCAAAAATTTCTTTGAAAAAAAATTATACTACAACGAAAATGGGATTTTACTAAAACTAGAATATGACCAGACCAAACACATTAGGTCGCTTTAATGCTGAAGCCTGCTGAATCACGTGATAAAAACCAAGTCTCTGGTTTACATGGCAGAAGGAAAATCTTCAGATGACGCTAATACATAAATAAGTAGGAATAGAAAAGAGAAAAAAAAAAGAGAAAGAAGTTCGCTAATCTAATTCCTTAACCCCCTAGTCTCCACGTAAAGCTAGAAACAAGATGTCTTCAGTACTGTACAGCTTCTAGCCATGTTACTAATTAATTAGCCTAGCAGGTCATTTTGTGTTTGGATAACAGGAACTGAGAAGTGTGTTCCCGGTGGATGCAGGACGCTGCGTTGCTAAAAGGATGTCACTTTAAAATTCAGCGGTCTGTGCCGCCGATTCTCATCTCAAAATAGTATCTAACAACTTTCGTGAAAGAGACTACAAAGAGCTCATCCCATTTTAAAGACGTCGGCAGTGCAAGCAACCGTAGAGACCCAGCTGCTTCAGTCCACCCTGAGCAGGAATTGAATGCCTCCTGCCTTTAAAAAAAAAACTGGATGAGGTTTTGTTCTCTTCCTCTTTCTTTAGAACACAAAGCTACCGAGCAGCGCAGACTTGTGTTATCAAAACACACCGCAAATACCTTTCAAAGCCGACTTTTCCTAGCTGAAACGAAACTCATTTAGCTTTCCCTCTAACGACTTGTAAGAAGAGACCGCTGGCACTTCGGACAGGTGAGTACACTAAATTTTACGTTCGAGTCTACAGACAGTACAAGCGATACACAAAACCTAGATATCTCGTTTGCTCTTATCTTGCCTTCTGATCACGTGTAAATTAATCATACACATCTGGCATCTGAGACTCGTTTAACATTCCTGAAGTAGGAGACATGGGCAGAATATAAAGGACGGAAGGAGAAACAACTATGCAGACAAGCAACAGACAAATATAATCCTTATTGACATATATGTTGATTAGTGTCAGGAATAATGCTCGTGGAACATGCGTTTTAGTGCACGTTTAATGGAGTCAATGATGGATGTGGATGGGAAGAGAGTGCCAATTTTGCAGCATAGTAACTAAAACTTCGGTGACCATATTTAGTTATTCTGGTGACGGACTGAGGGCGTAAGGTCATCAGACGAAGAGCAGAGTTGTCTGGTTGGGATGTAGGGGAAGAGAAGTTCAGAGAAATAGTCAGGCAGCAGCCTGCGAAGAAATTAAAACACATCACGGCTTGGACTGAATGCGAGAACGTAGGGTCGAGACACGAAGGTCAGGGTATTGGGATGAGAATATACGCGTCTTTTGGAGCAGAAAGGACCATGGTGCTTTATTATTTCCGTTGCGATTTGAAAAACAAAGCAGTCTGCATGGAAAAGTGTTAAAGTGACCGGGGAAAGAGGTCCCCGACGCGAGCTAGTAAAACTATAAAATACTGATTTTGAGCATTTCAAAGGATTTATCGCACGAAGAAATTGGTAGCAAATACGTTTAAAAATCGACGAATAAATCATCTTTTGAAATCAACCAGAATAAAGACTGGTATCAATATTAAATTTCCACGAGTTTCCCCTTTCACCAGTCGCATTTACAATATCGTTACCATACTTGGCTCTCAGGGAACTACTAAAACACATCAGACCACACACTGAAGATGGATGTGACTCTATCCTCACCACCAAACGAAGGCAGCGCTCGTCCAACATTCTTCGACGATCGGAATAAGATCGCTCTGTACATCATCGTACCCTCGTGCATTCTCGTCTACGGAGGATGTTGTCTCATCTATAGCATAGCGAAGCTTCGCAGGTAAGACGCAACCCAGAGCAAACGTCTCTGGTGTACTTCAGGAATCTGTATACATCTAATATACTGCTACATGTATGTGGTGAAGCAATCAGTTTCTTATGCTATGTGAGGTGGTCAGGAGAATGGTAATATTTATCTTCTGCTAACGATCTGGTGTCCCTTGCTGCTTTATGGCCGGGTTCCAGAGGAGCATCGAGGCCTGACAGTCTGTCAATTATGGTGGATAATACATTAACGGCACATATAATACCGAAAAAAAACGTCCGACTTCTGCCACCAAACCCCGCCGATTTAAGAAAGGGAGGCAACACCACATCGCGATAACCGAACAAGTCTCGAACTGAATTACATCCCTTTACTAATGAATGGGAAAACAAATAGTGGTGGGTGTCATACAAGCGCAGAGCCGATACAAAACTATTGTGTAACACCTATTTTAGGTTTTCTCACACCAGAAATTAAGGCTCACGAGTTAATGCAATTTAACAATAAATTTACACTGTAAGAATTGGTTAATGGATAGATGTAGGACAATATTTGCACTCAACATGAATCAACGCCTTTCATTGCAGATACCTTCATCGCATCGCAAAACAGCAAAAGGAAGAAAACGCAAAACAGGAGACAGATCACTGCAGTGAAATGGAGCATGCAAAGGATGCAATCGGCAACATTGCCATCATTGACCTCACAGAACTGTAAATAGTACAACCTAAACTCATGATGATGAGATGTCAATAAACCACGCAGTGTTATAGACTGTTGTTATACACCATTTGCACATTTGATTTGAAGGGCATCTGTAAATGCAACTTTCATGCAGCACACAAATTAAAAACAAACCAAAATCACCAGTCTTTGTTTTATTCAAAACAAGCAATGGTAACTTAAATCCTTGATGGGTACAGCATCTGAAACAGAAAGAGCTCATGAGTAACAAATGTCGTACAGAGATGACTTAGCAGCAAATAGATCAAACATCCCTGTAACAAGCACAGGTTTTAACAGTAGTAACAACCATGGCAATTGTTCATAGGGCAGCTGGAGCTAGTATTAAAACAAAAAAATCAGGTTTAAAATACTAACAGGTGCTTTGCCACTTCTTGGGCTGCCTGCCTACGTTAAAGAATCAAACTCTTTAAAAAAAATTGTATCATATAAACAAGGAAAATAAAAAAAATTCAAAGCCTCTACAGCCAGCACACAAAATATGCTAAAGGTCTGAAGACACAGCAAACCAAAGAGTTTCACAAATTGCTAGTTACACATGGAAATTACATTTATTCTTCCTATGATGATTGAAAATACTGATAACCCCAGGGACTAGAAAAATGCACATTTATATATTTTTAAAGCTTTTCCCCAAGGCATGCAGATAATGCCAGTGGCCTATAACTTTGTATGCCAAGCCACTGATTGCTTTAACTCTTTCCAAACAGTTCGCACCTGTAGATGCAAACAGCTACCATTCAACTGCATACAACTGTTTGTACTGAATAAGTTAAAGCAGTTGCAACATGTACTACTGCATTCAATGCAAGTGAGGGTTACGACACTTTCACCAGACAAACTCACTATTTAACTGACCACCAAGCACAAGTGTGGAACAAATAAAACAACCTTTTTTCGTAATGCTTGTTTAGCTATGACCTTTATTGTTGTAACTTTGTGAACATGCATCTTACACTAGTGGATAAGGAAAAAAACTGCTGAGAAATGTAGAAAGGGACCGCAAAAATCACAAACACAAAAGCCCTTTCACCACTTACAACTGCGTTTTTTTCACCAAGACACCAAGAGGACACACAGTTAGCCAGAATATATTTATGACATAAGGTTGCAGAAACAAAAGCCTCAGCAGAGATGCATGCAAGAAGGCAAACTGCAAAATTTCTTACCACACGCACACGACGACCTATTGCCAAAGATGGCAAATTCTTCCTGAATTTGGCCCGCACAGCTCCACTGTTGCCATGAGCTCGGGTGATCTTTCCCCAGATGACTCTCAGATGGCTTGGCTTATCATGTCCAGGGCAGGCAGTCTTCCTGCAACAGAATAGGAAAATGATCAGGCTATAGGTATCTTAAAACAACCCTAACAGTTTCCACTTGCCCACAGCAATAGAGGCATTCAACACATCCATGGCAATGCCCCCGACAGACACATGCACGAACGAGTATGCAAAGACCTGGCAGCACGGTTTTAGCGACAAAAATGGCAACAGAGGAAAAACTGACCCGACCTTTAGTAACTATACCACATACCTAAATGTGACCTGCCATGACAAAATGAGTCTTAATTTGGAAATTTCAGATGCTGAAAATTGCGTATTTTGATGACCCGCAGAGTCTGCCTTTCTTTGGATACAAAATTCGTTGTTCGAATCCCACAGTTTAGCAAGTTATAAAGGTTTGAAGTGTGCTAGTATGGTGGCGACCTTTTTGAGAAAAGCCGGTTCAAAGATTTTCAGCAACCCCACTAGGTTTTTCCTGGGCAACAGGTACTTCTAATTGTTCACACTGTATCAAATTTTGCATGATGATAAAATACAGCATGCTATATAATTTCAAGTAACAAAAAGAACTCAACAATAAACATTTGTGTGACTTTTAGTGCGATGATCTCTTAGTATAATAAACAAAAGAAAACTGTTACTGGATTCCAATTAGCATGCTCACTCACAGAATTAGCAAAAAATGATCTACTAGTGTGGCAAACATGAGTAGAAAATAAGAAAATTGAAGAAAACTGCATGCTTTGACATCTCGGAAAACTTGTAGTATTGGCTACACAAAAATAATTTCTAGAAGCACAACTTTCATACCAAATTGTGTCTGTTTATGCCCATCCACTGTTACTCAGCACTGAGCTAACACTTTATCCTTTATTCGATAAAAAGCACAAAATGTTCCCCTGGCTCCAAACTAATAAAACTGTCATTCAGACATGCTTTTACTTTACTCAGCACGAATCACCTGGAGAGTTCAGTATAGCGTCATGATCAACGACTAGATTTGTTTACTCCTAAACTTTAGTGGATAAAGCATCTGATTAGTAAATATCTGAATCAGTCTTTAAAGATACTGAATATACAGACTCCAGGCTTTCTGGCAAGGCATAACACGATGAGGTTCTGATAGGAAAAAAAGTACCGAAAAAGTGTTTGTAGTCATTTTCCTGTGAAAATCAGGACGGATTGCCATTGGGTACCTTTACTAAAATGCGATACAAGACAATTTCTAACTTTCATTTTAACATAGCAGTGTACTTACTGTTTGATTAATGACCAAGAAACCTATTTTTAAAGAAAAGCCAAACTGCACAAAAATCGACCCCAACCACATTTCGGGGCATCTACTAAGAAACTGCTCTGCACGAGCTAAGACTTATTTCATAGTGGCAGGCCACAAATCTGTCTCTCCCAAGTATCATATTCTTGTTTTCACCGCCAATAATCAAGTCTACAAAATTACATGTACCGCTATTCAAAAAGAATAATATTTCAGTACTGTCACTAACAATAAACGTGGAGGAATCACCGTCTTTTGGGGGAGGTGGGGTCCGTTACCGTGATATACAATGAACAGCACAACTATTAATGTTCATACAGCCTTTAGTGTTGGAACGTTTACAATGATTAACCAGGGCTTCTGCTAACGCAAAAAATTGCGTACAGTACGCATTAAAAGTTTGGAGGACCCCTTCAATTTTCATCAATGGGGTCCAAGGGGACTTCTTCAAATTGTGACGAAGAACAGATTTAAAATTGGTTAGGTGTAGTGTCTGACATCGTAACCTAATCTATCGTCGTCGTCTGCTACAAGGTGAGAGTAACTTCCTTTGCACTGAGTCCCCCCCCTTTACGGGAAAGAGTTCCATTAACCTATTTCCAAGATGTCTTTGACAGCGTGGTTAAAATCATCGTTGATTTGTTGATTTTTTTTCACATTGTAAGGGACCACTTAGAGTTATCCTGGGACCCCTTAGAAAACTGAAGAACGGGTCCCTGGGACCCCAAAGAATTAAGCCTTAGCAGAAGTCCTGATTAAATGAGCCTTTTACATTTATAAGATAGAATCTGCTCTTATTAAGCACAGCTTTTCTGTTTCTACAATAACAAAGTTGATGACCCTGGTGTAAGTTTGCTGAGCATGCATATGTAAGAAAGTAGGAAAGTAAGAAAGCCAACTGAAACATGTCCCTTGAGCCAGGACAAATATAGTTACTGTAATGCTTATCAGTTAACAAAAAACATAAACATGCACACATCAAAGATCAATAGGCACTATAGACTACCGAAGTGGCTCTTACCTCTTTGCCTTATACACGTATGCACAACGTTTTCCGAGGTAAAAGTCTGTTTCCTGGCGAGTGATAACACCATCAATCTTCAATAAAGCAGTGTTTTCATGTTGGTTACGAAGACCTCGTTTGTAACCAGTGAAGACCGCCTTGCAGTAGAGACTGTTGGGAGATGAAAGTTGAAGAGATAAAATGACAAAACCATGAACAGACAGCGAACATTGTGAAAGATGAAGCAATTATATCGACACAATCATTACAGAAACTGATGACAGAATCAAAACTCAAAACATCTTGTTTACTACACCGTTTGTGACCTCCATTCTCTTATCGTTCCTTCCCCTTCTTACACACCATTACTGAGAACAACAGATCAACATACCGGCCCGACTTTTTGGAAGGGTTTGCCCGTGACTGTTCCTCAGCCATTATGCTCACCTGCGAAATATAAACATTGAATTATATAAAAATTGAAGTCTCCGCGGCAATCATATTACAACTGTTGTTTTAAACATAAGAAGGCTACAAAATAATGTAAGAATAAGACTCGCTTTGTGGAAACCAGCGCAGACCAACATCACATGGATCCATATTTAAATCGAGTTAAATCTATCAAATAAGTTGTCATCTTCTTTACCAGAATCTACTTATCGACGGAGTCATGTATTTAAAAATGACCTTTGGAATTAAATGCAACATACAGATAATACCTAAAGCACTATAATATTTATATTTTGATACCTAATCAGTAAAGCTTTACAAACCTCTACAAGTGAACAGGAAAAGGAAGTAGACTGGCTCTGCACATGCGCACGATGATGATGTGGGGGTGATAAGTAGAAAACAGTTTATGTTCTAATATTTATAAGACATTTACACTAAAATTTTCTAGTTAAGAATTTTTTAAAGTTAAAAAATTTAGATTAAAATAATGCTAAATATACTTTGAGAAAACTTTGAGCCAAGAACGACAATCCTGCGACTGCGCAGACAGGATGGTAACGATGTAAACAGAGAGAAAGGAAACATCGTTTTAAAACTCGCAAGCTTGAAATAATTTTGTGACTGTCAGGACATCATGGTAAGATGAGAAGCATACATAGTTTATATAGAGGTAATATGTAAAGAAAATTTTTATCAGATTACGACATTTAAATTTGTTCATTTAGTTAACAAAGTAGCCGCAGTAGTTGCAAGGTACAACATTTGCAGCGACACACATATATAAGCTGTTATACATTACAAAAGTAATATGAGTAATTATTTTAGTGGCGTCTCAATTGTTTTAAATAATCTATCAAGACCGAGTTCTTCTGAGATTAAAAATAAAATGTAAGAACAATGCTTCGTTGTCACTGTTTTAAACCATGTTCGTATAAGCACGCACAGACACACACAGAGAGAGAAAATTCCATGAGATTTCATATTAACAAAATGTGTTTAAAGTATTTAAATTGAAATGTAATAACATATGTTGCTGAAAATGTCATTAAATGTAAAGTTTTATTTTACAGTCAATATAGTCATACAGAAATGTTGCCCTCTTTGACATAGCAAAATTGCATGCACATGTGTGTGTGTGTGTGTGAATGAGAGAGAGAGAGAGACAACAGCAGTTGTCCCTTTTCATTGATAAGTTTATCAGTTAACTTTGATGTTACACTTGCTTGTTGTAACAGATGGATGATTCAGTTCTTGAGCCAGTGGATGCTATCCATTTGGCAACTGTCTTCGAAGACTGTGTAGATCAACTAGCAGTATTGGGACGGATCATGCCTCATACCTATGAGCTGCGCAAAGATGCTGCAGATGTCAGTCATTAAGTTTTTTTTAATAGATTGAGATTCATTTTTAAGAAAACCATTTGATAAAAAAAGAAAGCTGTTAGTGGAGATTGACTTAATTTTTTTCTCTTTTTTTTAGTGGGGGTAGGGGGAGAGTCTTTGTAGCCTGGTGGTAAATGTACTTGAGTATAGAACAGAGCATTGATGATATGAGCCTTGCAGGAGCCTGTGGCAAGATAACACCCCTTCCCCATCCAGCAGTAATGCATTTTTCATGAGAGGTAAAGGCAACAGAAGGAGAATGTTGGCATGCCCTAGGTAAAGCCACTTATACATTCATTGTGATTACAGCCACTTAGCTATTTGATTTCTTTAGCTTCATGATCGAGTTCTACGGTTTTTACCTCATATTTTTTAACGAGTGAGAACTTCTTAGCAACTTAGTCTATTCCTTATGTTTACAGATTGTACGTGATGACATTGCTCAGCTTGTTGAAGGGCAAAAGCAGCTTGAAGAGAAGTTTCTGAACACAATAAACAGGAAAGCAGAACTGCAGTCTGCCACAAATGATTTTTCAAAGGTGCGGGCTGCTCAGCATGAGGTCAAAAGTGTTGGAGGAGACCTCAAGAACTCTACTCATGTTTTTGCCCGGTCTCTGCGCCAGAATCCTTTGACAGGAGATAATATTGCTAAAATTCAAGAGGACAGGTATTAAGCCAAGCATAAATACCATGGATTTCTTTGCTTTCTTTTGGTTTTAATTTCATAAAGAGACATGGTTTAACTGCACCATCATTGTTTAACCTTGTTAGTGTTACTTGTACTCAGAGATTTATGTAGACATGGTTAACAGAGACCAATACTAGCACTTAATGTGGTCAAGTTAACCCCAAATATTGCCTTTTAAAAAAAAAAATTCTGGGCCTATATAAATCGCTGGGTTAACTGTTTTTATTTAAAATTCCATGAACAAGTAACATGTAAAGTTATTGCCAAGGAGATTAAAGTCTTTGGAGACAGTGTTTTTTGGGGCTGTGTTTCAGATCATGTGGGATCTCTAAATACCTTTCTCTCCAAGAACCCTAAGGGTCACAGGAGTACCTTTTTTATACCTCATTTAATTATGTGGTTTTTACAGCTTCTTGCATCATGATGTGAGAATGAGGCAGCGCCAAACTGACATGACAGCACTCATGCTACTCAAGTATTTCTTCCTGTACTTGGTTGTAGCTTCAGTTGATGTGCAGTTTAGTTTCTGCTGTTTTTTTTGTGATCGACCATAGGAATCGTGCAGACTTTTGTTCTTCATGACAGAAAGCACATTAACCTCTCATTTGAATATTTTGCTAGCGTGCACTTATTTTAATTATGACTGACTTTGTTGTATATGACAATTGTTCTGGTTTCAGTGTATCTTTCTCCAACTCCATCATTCTTGTTCCCAGATCTACAGTTTGATCTACAACTACAGACTTCGAATTTGCTTCGTGATCATGTAGCTCGATCCTAGCTTATCTACAATGATTTACTCTATGTACAAGGACTAATTTCAGTTATATATTGATCTGCTTTTATCCCAGATTAATACTAACTTTGTGGATCTGAACCATGAGCTTTAGATCTGTACCTCTTGGACATCCTAATCTGTGAAAGTTGACGAACAGTTGAATACCTTGACACTTTTATATCAGTGGATTTGTACTTTTTCTCTTCTGATGGCTTGTGAACTCATTTTGGTTTTTCAAATAGGCATTCTGCAGGCAACCCAATGGGCAGCCACAAAAAAAAACCAAAACCAAAAATAAAAACCTATCATTCTATGGCTGGACTTATGGTGTGGACAGGAACATTTGGAGCCTGGATCACAGTTTTTGAAATTATTTGTGCATGCTGGAGGAGCTTCATGCTTGATATCATTCATATTATCTAGCATTCTCTATACAACAATATTGAATGATGTGTTGCATGTGTCAGCATCTGTCACATTGTGTGGATTTTTTTTAGAGCCAGGATATGGTGCTATACAAATTCACTGTATTATCTATTATATTTTGGACATGGATTGTGCAATAAAACATCAACATGAATAATGAGTTTGCTGCTGATGTGTGACAAGGAGGTTATAGATAGAATAGGGTGCTCTTTAATGATTAAAAATCATTAAACCATGAATGATTAAAGTCTTCATGCAATTAAACCGGGCAAACATTTGTTATGTGCAGAGCATTTCTGGAGTTGGTAATGTCAACTACGATGGCAGAATTAGCCCAGAATCGCACTTTCGGCATCCTGCAACGGACAGTTGAAGATGCTAGACAGCATAAAGCCTCCCTCCAAGAAACTATACAAAAGTAAGTGCTCTAATTTATTTCTTCTTGTTACTGCAAAATTAGTTATTATCACATATATCTAAGATAAATAAACTAAAATTAGATGGCAGCAAGCTTTTGTGGTTTGCCAGAAAGATAAAATATCCTTCCCCAAGGCTATAGGGAAAAAAAATAGTGATAAGAATGAAATATAAATTTAGCTTGTGGACTTTTTTGTACTTTTTGCAAATGTGTGTGAATGCACTGCACTATTTTGGTTTAAAAGTGATGATTTTCTGTGGACAGAACTATTTTTTCTTAGCTCTCTCACTGTTTCATATTTATACGAGAGTACAATGGCTGTTGCTTCTGATAGCACTGCCACGGCAATGTAATTGTTATAGCAATCTTCTTATGCTTTCACTGCCTAGAAGATTATCTCCCTTTACAATCACCAGATGAGCTCGTTACAAATAGCTTTTGATGTTTCTTTGTTGTTAACTAAAGAGAGGAAGATGGTCGTAAGCGAATCAAGCAGCTCGTCAAACAAATTGCTGATGTCAAAGTTGAGAAAGAGACTGAGCTTCAGAAACGTAATGAAATGATTTCCCATCTGAAAGATCAGCTGCAAGAAATGAAGGCAAAGAGCAGTATGGAAGGAAAGTACATTAAGAAATGTGCGGACGTCTCTGTGGCCCAGACACAGAAACGCTGCATGCTGTCTGAGAAAGAACTCAAGGATGAAATCGAGGTAAATCATAATCTTTCGGGTTGTGCTATAATAGAAGAAGATTGCAGGCAAGTGATGTTGTTTGTTATATACAGTATTACTGGCACAATTGCTTTTTCTGTACCTGTGGTTGTATTTGTTATTAATATGAGCAGTGTTCAATGACATATGTTACAGCAATTAATTTACCTGACGTACATGCATCTAACTCATCAGGGCAAGTTATGAACATAATATTTGTTTATTATGATTATGATGATAAATATTATTATCATGTTAAATGAATTAAACTACTATATGTTGTTCTCATGTTGCTGATTTCCACTCTGTTCTGCAGAGACTTCAGACCAAGATTGATGATGAGAACAGAGCAAATGCTGAAATAGAGAGTTACCTTCGCAGTCATACAGAAGTTTGTATAATTTTTTTTGTATGAATCTTTATTTGTGGAATACTGGAAGTTCTATTCTGCAGTCATTACGCAATGACACTCATAGCACTGTGAGGACATTTTTACTTCAATTCATGCAAAAATAACTTGTAGTAAAAGATGCCTGGATCATTAAAGGAGATGGCAGTAGCAACTGAGAGAATGTCTCTAAATTTAAATAATTATAACCTCTTGATGTAAATGGCAAGATACTGCACAATGCTTTAAGTCATTGCAATGTTTAGTAACGTTACAGTCTTTATGTATTTTGTGCAGGATCTGTCTAAAAAGTTGGAATACTGGATGGATAAATACGAGAAAGACAAAGATGCCAAACAGCATGAACTAGATGTCTTGAAGGCTACGAAGGCCAAAGATCTTGAGCGCCTGCAGGACCTGTCCAAGCAGGTTAGTATACTGCCTAGAGGCTCTTGAGCCACGTTATGAAAGAAGGCAGCAAGAAGGAAAATTGATAAGGATGTTGCTTTTCATCAGCACCTGAGTGAAATTGTTAGCTTTCCAAGGATAATATTTAGTGGCACATGCACAAATATCTACTAGTGTGCATGTAAGGGAGAGAACCTGGATGCTGCATATGCCTGCACCCATTCTCATTACACATGCATGCACATACATAATCTCATTCCTTCACACATCCAGGTACACATTCACTCTCAATCATTTACACATACATGCATCTCACCCATCAGCTAAACATCTGTTTCCACAAATACTTCTGTACTTTTTCAGTACAAAGAGTATGAACAAGTTGTAGTGGAAGACCGCATTGAGAAAGAAAAGCTACGGCGCAAGCAAGAGCAGGAGGCTGTGGAACTTCGTGCCTGCATAAAGGTAATTAAATTTCTATGAGAGAATCATTAGCTTATATAACTTGATAATAACATTATATAACACACACTGTTATCAAACCAATATTTGATATGGAGATTTTCTTTTTTTAATTTACTTCTACTAAATGTATGAAAAACATTGGAAAATAAATCAGAATCTGTGAAAATTTCCATTCTGAAGAACAAAGTAACTCTCTTCTCAGTCTTTTTATGCACATAAGCTTGTACACTTTCTTATTAACAATTCCCAGCACTAAACACTGCATTCTCTTTCATCATCAATTAAGGTGGTGAACACTGCAGGAGTAACTTTTGCTGTTTGTATGTCATGAAAGCCAATAATTGCAAACCTTTATGCATCTTGAATACACAACAAAGAAATACAAAACAGCTTTATAGATGACGCATACCATTACCTAGTTGTCGTACCTAACTGATAGATTTAAGATGACTTTTCACATTAAAACACTAATATGTATAGCCAGAAGAGAAGTAAATAGGAATGTTTTTGCAAAAAGAGACATTAATTATGTCATAGAGCATCTACTATAAGCAAAATGTAGTACAGCAACTGCACCTCTAGATGTAAACAAAGATTCGTGATTATATATATATAGTATCTTAAAGATTCTATATTACATGGTATCGTAAAGATTCTAGATTATATAGTATCTTAAAGATTCCATATTTTAAAGTATCTTAAAATTGAAGAGTGACAGAAGATGCATAAATGCACGCACACCTCTATTTGCAAATCCATGTTTGTGACAGTTTTTAAGAAAGGAAATTGACTTGATGTGCTTGATTTTTATGTATATATTAGTTTAAATGGCAAAAAAGTCATTTCTTTTGATTTTGATGAACTGGGTAATATTTGGAAATATTGTTAAAACTGGATCTTAAATTGTAAACCAATTAAAAAGGATTACAAAGTAACTATCTTAGGAATTTGTCTTGTTCTTTCTACCTGCTAAATTCTCATCCCTTTTTTTCCCCTGATGTGATTAAAATAGTTGCTGACAACAATTTCTTTAAAATCAAAATATTACTTTAATTTCAGTTAAACAGAAGATACAAATTTTTGATTCAATTTGTAGAGAAAAGGCCATATTAGAGACTTAAAAAATCAAATGTTAAAGCCAGTTAAATAGCTACAGTTTCTTACATTTGATTTATCAGGAAAAAAGCTGGTACTAAAAGTCAGTTTCTTTGAATTGTTTTTTTTCAGCTGCAAGCCTGGTGGCGTGGTGTCATGGTTCGTAAAGGATTTGGTCCGTTTTCGAAAAAGAAAAAGAAGGGGAAGGGAAAAAAAGGAAAGAAAGGAAAAAAAGGGAAAAAGTAACCAAAGTGAAAACTTTTGTCAGCGTACGTTGGTGTCTCAAATGCCATCATCTAGCGGTTTATTTGAAATTGTTTTCCAACACATTTTTGTAGCGAAGATTTTTTAAAATAAATTCTGTAGGTTATATTGAGCAAGAGGTCTTTTTCACCTCAAGTAATTTTTGTGAGTGGTTTCGCATCTGACATTCCTATATTGTTTTCTGAGAGTGAGTAAAGGTTTTAAAACACTGTGTTAAGCATAATGTGTTCCTGCACATGATATGTGTGCATGTGTGTGTGTGTGTGTGTTTGAAACATGTACATTTTGTGTGTATTTGAGATGTGTACATTGTGTGCGTGCATGTGAGAGAGAAATTTGCATGTGTATGTATGAGACGTGTACATGGTGTGTGTGTGTGCATGTGAGAAAGACGTACATGTGTGTGTATGAGATGTGTACATGTGTTTGGATGTGAGAGATGTGTACATTGTAAGTGTGTGTGTGTGTGTGTTTGTGTGTGTGTGAGAAAGAGAGAGTGTATAAATGTGCATGCATGAGAGAAACATGGCTTCTTAGTGCTGTGTTATAAGCACTTGGCACAAGTGAATACAAGCATGATTCCATATAACTGTACACCATATATTTATTCTATATAACCATACACCATATAATTAGTGCTTCCATAGAGAGACAGACTTCTACTTCCTTATTCAGTGAAAAAGCAAAAATAGAGTCTAGCAATCAATGGGCTTGCTTTTCAGTGTAAAACACATGTTGGCATGTCACGCTGAGACATTTACATTTTGCACAGCCCAAATAACAAAAAGAAATAACTAAATAAAAATGCTAACGTTAAGTCATAGATAAAGATATAATGGTAAAGTTGAAAAATGAGATTTCATTGTTATCAAAGTTCTCAGAGAGAGAGACACATTTGATTAAATCACATTTTGTTTGAGCTTAAGTCCTTTATGTCTAACCTACCTTACATTTTTATTATCAGTATCCAAAAATAGTAACCACAAAATGAAATACGAAAACAAGTCAAAAAGTGCATTACATCCAAGTTACATTAATTGTGGCAGTGCCCGACTCAGAGATTTAATGTTGTCCCCTACAGAAAAACCGTGACGTCACGGCCATCAAACTGAATGTACTTAATATAGCTTTGATGTACAGAGAGTGTTCACGCCTCCCCAACCCCTATATACAGTCACCTGGAATGTACCATACTCAGGGCTATCATCAGGATGCCACGTAAACTGTACAAGGATTACATATGTTCCTTCAGAGACGCATGGCGACTAAAATTTCTCAGCCAGGTTAAGGTGTTTGAAGAAGAGTATCAGATATGATCTTATAGTAAGGAGTGGAGGTGAGCAGAGGAACAGAGGGGAGTGGGGCATGGAGTTGTCTATCCTTAAAGAACTGTCTGTAATGAACTGGGTGATAGGGATAGTTAAGTTGGTTTTTTTCTTTTTTTTTCTTTTTTTTGTTCTTTTTTTTTGCATTAGTTAAAATGAGGTTGCGCAGGTATGGCTGGTGGTGTCGTGTGCCACACTACTTCAAGCAATGTACTTAAATTGTTCCTGGAAAGTTTCTTTTATCTCTCATGAATAAATGTTTTTGCATTTTTTTGCATACAGATGTGTGTGTTTGTGTGTGTTGTTTCTGAAAGAGCATGTGTATGTGGTGTGTATGAGGGGTGTTTTTATGAAAAGCATGTGTTTGTGTGTGTGTGTGTGTGTTTGGTGTGTATGAGGGGTGTTTTTATGAAAGAGCATGTGTTTGTGTGTGTGTATGTGTGTGAGAGAGAGAGGTGTTGTATTTTGCACACTTGTGATGTAAAGAAATATGAATAAAAAATAAAAAAAGAGAAAAATGAGAAAAGAATAACGTATGACAGCTCCTAAACAGTTTAACAGTGCATACTGAGTTTGACACTAGAGCATGTTTTACGCAATCACAGCATGTTGCAAAGCGGCTGGCCCAACCAGTGACTACTCGAATCACTCATCGGCGTGGTCCCTCCCTGCGCGTAAACAGACTCAATGCAGACACGGATCTGTGTTAAACAAATCTTTGAAAATCCCCGAGGCTGGTCTGAAAGGAAATTCACTGCTAAACCTGAATCAGACTGTAAGTATGCATTGTAAAATATGTTTCTTATGTTACTAACAGGAGTAAGGAGAGGGACGCAATGGATTATTTCTGGTGTACTGGAACTTAAGTATAATAATAATAATAATAGTAAAGATTTTTATAGCGCATATTCACACTCATAGAGAGCATGCTCTTAGCGCTTAAAACGAGGAAGAGACGTGGACTAAGTAGACACAGAACAAAGGGGACGAAAGAAAACGACAGTACTGACGAAACAGAAAACATTAAAAGGCATCAAGTAACAGGAACAGAAAAATATAGTGATTCTGCGAGAAAGATGGGTAAAGTAGCAAGAGGGAAGGGGGCGGGGTTAAGAAGGACGAGCATTGTGCGGACTGTGTTAGGAGAAATGCTCAAGGAAGAGGTGCGTTTTCAGTGCAGATTTGAAAGATTCAGTTGTAGGAAGGTGGCGGATATGGAAAGGAAGAGAGTTCCATTGTTTTGCAGCACAGTAGCCAAAAGTCCTGTGACCATAGGTTGTTGTTCTGGTGACAGGAACAGTTAGGATACGGTCGTCAGACGAAGAGCGTAGTTGTCTGGCCGGAGAGTAAGGGATGAGAAGTTCAGAGAAATAGTCAGGACAGGAGCCAGCAAAGAAATTAAAACACAGCAAGTAAGTACGTGTGAAATATGATATAACTGAGTAACCTTTAGTACGGTGGTTCAAAGACGCCGACAAAAGCTGAGCCGACACCCAAAGCGTTTGCTAGCTTTTCTGAAGTCTGGGCGTATGTTTGTTTTGCGAAGGACGTGGAAATTATAAAGAAAACAATCCAGTGCATTTTTATACAGATGATCGTCACCTCATGGATTTTAACGAGCGAACGAACGAACAAACTTTATTGTTTTAGGCCAGAGGTTTTCAAACTGTACTGGTACGCGTACCACGTACTTATAGTGGTAAGCGAAGGTATGACGGGTGGTACGCAAGCACCATACGCCAAAATAAAAGAACGTGTATATATATTTTTTACCGGGGCTGTATGTAGGGTTCAGAGGTGTTACTCGGCCAATTCAAAATTTCAAAAGTGGTGCTCGTCTGGAAAAGTTTGAAAATCACTGTTTTAGGCCATGCATGTTGCCGCAACATTATAACGCGGGTAATGAGCACAAGTCATACATTTTACAGATGAAATGCTACAGTTCAAATCATATATGCTAATAAAAGTTTGAATAAACAGTTGCATCAGTTGAAAATATCGTTGATCAAGGCTGAGAAAGTAAAGATCGTCAGATCGGCGAGTTAAATATTTCAATGTCAGGAATGTACGTTTCAAGTCTTTAACCTGATTACATTGGAAAAGTAGGTTTATTTCATCATCTTGTGAAGTATGGCAAAGAGGGCATTCCAAATCTGGCACTAGGGCTGTTGTGTATCTGTATTTGTGGGGTTTTAAATAAGAGATTGCCATTCAAAATCTGAATAGTGGGTCTCTTAAACAGGTCCGCCAAGAGCCAGCACGGGCCCCGGGGCACACTATACCTCTACGGGCCCCAGGCCCCTTGTAATTGTAAATGTAAATTATTTTCCGAGTATATAATAATATGCTTACAATTCGATTGTAAATATCTACATTTCATTCAGTAACGTAATATAAACTGCAAAAATCAGGATAAGTGCACTAGGGTCTACATCACTACTTGAACATAGAGTTGTTTACACGTGAGTAATTAGTACATGAGGACAAATGATGTTAAATAAGGACAAATGATGTTAAGAGATCAAACTTGTAGTACCCCGCTACATAGAAAAGTTCCCAGAGTGAGGAATGTTAAGAAAAAGAGAAGGAAAAGAAAAAAAAATAATCCAGTGACCAAGGCCGGGCCCCCTTCAGAGCCGCGGGCCCGGGTACACCAGACCCCCCTGTCCCTCCCTCTCGTCAGGCCTGCTCTTAAAGCCACAATAAGGTTCCCCCTGCAATTCTGCCTAAAAATTCGCATAAATATCCAACCCAGAGCTCTCTGTAACATGACAATGTCAGTCTTGCCTATGACAGTCAAAATGACGTTGCTTAAACATACAGAGAAATTTTCCAACATTTTTAACACCTTGATTCTCCCAGACATAGCCCAAACCATACATGTAAAGAGCCGCACGCACCTCAGTGACCCAACACGCTTTCCCTCTGTTATGAAGCTCAGCAGTATATTATACACTTTTCGTGGAAGTCATTTGAGTTTAGGTCAGGCGTAACCAGTAACCAGTGGCGTAGAAAGATGCTTGGGTTTAGCGGGAGGGGGAACACTTCATCCTGATAGTGAACGACTTTGACATTCTTGCCTCCTCAGTATCTCTTTTGAGGGGGCGGCTGTTCCCCTTGGTCCCTCTCCCGATTCATACTCCACTGCAGCATCGTATGCATGAGGCTTTGGAATGCACATAGAGGGAAAATCTACTTGTGTCACCGTAGACCATATCGTTCGGAGTTCGGGAGCTGACATTAAGTATTTTTTTCAATGTAAAGAGTATGTACCATTTCTACTGGAATATTATTTTTTTAAGCCCCATATTTCTGATCCGAATAAGTGGCTTTACCTGGCTATCAAAAAGGTTAAGTACAAGATCTGGTATGTAGTCCTGCATCTTCCAAAGAGTTTTAAAAATTTCAACAATCAAGGGAGATGAAAATAATAACCTAGTAGTGAAAATAAACTAAGGTATTTATAGGTAGATATATACTTTCACTGTGTTATCGTTGTATGTCCATTTTTCTGTTCTTGCCAAGTACCACCACGGATTCCTGTCGATCTTTAGTAGAAACTTCGCACGTAACTTGACAAACGGGACAGGCTGGCGCTAACACAATCGCTGAAGGCGTGAGGGGAACCGCAGGGATGGTCCTAGTCCCCAGACCACGTGATCTACTTTATTCAGCTTGGTGGCGCTACGGTTTGAAGAGGGCCAAGACGCACTTTTCACCGGCGCTTTTCAATAATTCTAAAACGCTTTATGTTAAAATATCGTCAAATAAAAAAAATGATCAGCTGTGACTCTTAAGGGACTAGCCTAGTCCCCCGTGTCCACGGACAGCACGCCACTGTGTTCTAGATGGGTATCTGTACAAACTGAATGTTGTAGCTATACATGAAACCAGTAAGCAATGCGTAATCTTAAAGGAAGTGGAGAAGCTACCAGTAAATTGTACCCGGTTCATGTACAGCATCTCAGTGTAAGGTAAAGGTAAAGGTCACCTCCCAACCTTTTCTGGTCGTTGGGGTGGCGGTGAGGTGTTAGAGACCTCATTTTTCTCGAGACCAACTTTACATGAGGGCGGTACCCATCTCCTCTCCTTCGCCGCCTTACCTCTGTGGAGTTAGCTATCCATTGCCGCAAGCTAGGTGAACTTGGGAACGTTTGCTGCGGTTATCGGGAATCGAACCAGCGCGCTCTCAGTTCGGATGCCAGGGCTCTAACCACTCGGCCATCCGCTTCCCCACCACCTCAGTGCCTTGCCTGGGGTTGCAGTTGGTTGATCAATCGGGTGCATCCGATCCCAGATTTTTTAAAAGTTTGCATCTCGCATCTTGTAGTTCTTGCCGTCCACGAATATCCGGCGTTATTAGCAATCACACATTATAACACAACACACCGAGTGGCCTAAATTTTCAAGATTTACTAAATACACGTGTGTGTAATGATGTTCACACCAAATACATTTCGGTTAAATGATTTGCACATGTCTATAATAGTAAAGCAACGAACGCAAAAAATTATAAATATTTCAGCTCTTTTTAACTCATAGAGAAGAGAGATCAAGGAGTATTAAAAATAATTTCTTAATAATGGCACTCTGTCTATAATCTCAGGAAATATCGGATAGTTAATGAATGATTTAGGTTTTATTTGGTTTTGGCTTTATTAGGTTTGCGACTCTTCAGTGCTCTACGATATTCTTCGTTTTCAAAAAGGCTTGTCAGTGGTTTCATGCTGTTTAAGTGCCTACTGCTAATGGTAACACTATATAGTTTTTCTCCTCCGCCTAATTCTTTCATCCATGTCTTGTGTATCGTAAAAATTGTCGAAGACGTTTTATAGGGCAGGGCACGCTCAGACTTCAACAAGGGGTACCCCCCACCCAAATAACGAGATGAACATACTACTAACCCCCCCCCCCACCTGTATAAGTAATGGCGGAGAAGAAACGTCATTTTCAGAAAGTTCAATTAAAGGCGGCCAACCACACACTTCACGGTCCAACGCCATGTCAATATCTGTGAACAGCAGCGGTAAGCGTGTCGCTGAGTGCATGAGCCGAATCACTAGGCAGCCAATCGGAAAGCTTGGAGTGTATGCTAATGTTGCGCTTGTCCAATCATCGAGTCGGCATTGGTAGCATCACGTGAAGGCCTTGATCTCTTTCCAATTTCTTTCCAAAGCCTCGGTAAGAAGGTCAAATGCTCAAAGGCTTGTATGTCCTGTAAACGGCACAGCTTTCCCCTCAGAGTCCGTATATTGGCATGTTGTTTTATTAAAATATCGCATGAATTAAACCCATTCATTTAAAAAAATAATCCAGGAATCTCTTTGGTATCATAGTGATTATTTTTCGTGTGTCCAGGGTTTGTTTTCCATCGCGTACAAACACGCCTAAGACGTGTAAGATAACTCCAAATCCTGTAAATAAAATGTATCCGGGGGATAGTCTCCACACACACACACACACACATGACTGGATCTCGTACAGCAACACCACTGCCTACTGCCTACCCTGCTTCACTGCTGCCGCAAGTTTTTAGTGCTTATTTCACCAGCAAGATATCGGACATTCGTTCATCCTTAGACTCGGTGTCGGCGCTTGACAGCATCTCCTGTGATGTCCTCCCAGGATGCTCCATGACCAAGTTCCTACCAGTCTCTGAGACCGTTGTGAAAGCGGTCATCCTAAAAGCCAAACCAACAACTTGCGAGTTAGATCCGATGCCCACAAGCCTTCTGCTCGAGTGCCTAGATACTCTACTTCCTGCCATCACACATATTGTAAATGTTCGCCTGTCGTCAGGTGTTTTCCCATCTCTGTTCAAAAATGCAGTGGTGAGGCCACTTCTTAAGAAATCCACGCTTGATATCAATGTGCTAAACAACTACCGCCCAGTCTCCAACTTGTCTTTTCTCTCTAAGATCATAGAGAAAATAGTTTTGACACAGCTCTGGGCCTACTTACAAGAGCACCATCTTATCCCACAAGCTCAGTCGGCATATAGACCTTTCCACAGCACTGAGACCACTCTTATCAAAGTAACAACAGACATATTATCTGCTCTTGACAGTGGCGATGTCTCTCCATTAACCCTACTGGACCTGTCTGCTGCATTTGACACTATAGACCACTCTCTGCTTCTTCACAGACTTCACACCCTCTACGGGATTTCTGGACCTGCTCTCTCATGGTTCAACTCCTATCTCACTGATAGGACCCAGACTGTGTTAGTTGATGGTCAGACATCTCGCCCTGCTTCACTTCTCTGTGGTGTTCCCCAAGGCTCAGTACTTGGCCCAGTTCTGTTCATCCTGTACACTAAACCACTTTCATCATGCATCCAGTCTCACCAGGTTTCTCATCAATCCTATGCTGATGACACGCAGCTTTACTGTTCTACTCCACCGGCTGAGTCTCACTCTGCTATTAGCTCTATAGAAGCTTGTATCAGTGATGTCAAGGGCTGGATGGTAAAAAAGAAGCTTAAACTAAATGACGATAAAACGGAAGCCCTCTTGTGCCATAGAAGAAGACATCAACCTTCACTCGTCAGTCTGCCCAATCACATCAAAGTGGGCGACAGCAACATCACCTTCACGTCATCCGTTAGGAATCTGGGATTTATTGTCACTGATGACATGACCCTTGATAAACATGTTACAGCTGTCTGTCAGTCTGCCTACTATGAGCTCCGTAAGATCAGTGCCATCCGTCATTTTCTCTCTACACGTGCCACCAACACTCTTGTCTGTGCGTTTGTTCTTTCTCGGCTTGACTACTGCAACTCCTTGCTGGCAGGCTGCCCTGACTACCTCATTCAGAGACTCCAGAGAGTACAGAACTCTGCTGCGCGTCTGGTGCTTAGAGCAAGGAAAAGGGACCATGTCATTCCTCTCCTTCGTTTTCTACACTGGTTACCCGTCTGTTCTCGCATTCAATACAAACTGTTTGTGCTGTGTTTTAATTTCTTTGCTGGCTCCTGTCCTGACTATTTCTCTGAACTTCTCATCCCTTACTCTCCGGCCAGACAACTCCGCTCTTCCTCTGACAACCGTATCCTAACTGTTCCTGTCACCAGAACAACAACCTATGGTCACAGGACTTTTGGCTACTGTGCTGCAAAACAATGGAACTCTCTTCCTTTCCATATCCGCCATCTTCCTACAATTGAATCTTTCAAATCTGAACTGAAAACGCACCTCTTCCTTGAGCATTACTCCTAACACAGTCCACAATGCTCCTTACCCCTCCCCCTTTCCTCTTGCTACTTTACCCATCACTATTTTCTCTGTTCCTGTTACTTGATGCCTTTTGTTATCTGTTTCGTCGTCAGTACTGTCGTTTTCTTTCGTCCCCTGTGTTATGTATCTACTTAGTCCACGTCCCTTCCCCATTTTAAGCGCTAAGAGCATGCTCTCTATGAGTGTGAATATGCGCTATACAAATCTTCATTATCATTATTACACAACAACAACAACAAACATACACAAACTCTCTCTCTATCTATATATATAGATAGATAGAGAGAGAGAGAGAGAAAGAAAGAGAAAAAGCACTGCGCTCAGATCGAGTGGCTCAGGTTAGAATGGGAGTTATAGGCCATTCAAAGTAACCCATTTAATTAAAGGCTTAGTGGGGTGCATTTTTTTCTAATAACTCAGTATCTCTTAGTGACTTAGTGAAATATATACCAAATCCTTTCAGTTCTGTTGGGCGAGAAACGTCCACAAACATCACATACAATGCACAGAAAAAAGCTACTCACGTGATGTCGTGTTTGTCCACAGAGGGCGTATTCATCCAGCTCTCCCATTAGCTGTTTGACAACACATCTATGTACAATCCTGACGTCTGTTGTTGAGATCTTTGTTGGGAATGAGCTCACCATTTCGTTCTTATTCTGACTTTTGTTAGAAATGTTACTCTGATCATTGTTAAAAAAAAACAAGTGTTAACTCTCTTTTTGTATTTTTAAAGAAGCCAAACTCAGATACTACCATTTGGCTCACTAACATCACTTACAAGGGGCGATTACTTTATATAAATGTTCGATCTTGTTTTGCTTTCATTTTTTTTTCATTTCATCTCTACTTTGCCTTTAAGAGCGACTATGTCGGGGAAGTGGATGGCATAGTGGTGAAAGCGTTGGCGTCCGAAGCGAGAGACTCGCCGGTTAGATACTCCCTAACGATGTACTAACTTTGTTATAAAAATCTTTCCTGGTAATGATTTCATAATGGAAACCTCATACACTTTTTAAAACGAGCCATCCAAGAACTGCACCTTTCAACTATTATAATAAACAAACATTAGCTACTTTCAAAAAGAGATTTGTAAGAATAAAAATGTAACTGTTTCTACTTTCACATAGTTCTGCTATTGTGAACTTTACAGAAAAATATAAAATTATGATATATTCACAAGAAAAATCTAGTTAGAAACTGGTTCCTAGCAGCTTGGCCTGTTGCAACACGTAAGTTGGGCCTACATGTAAACTATGACTATTGTTGATGTACTAAAGCTGTTATCAAAATCGTTCTGATTCTATGAACTGTTCGGGAAAGACGATTTTCGTTGAGCACGTCGGAGTAGCGATGCGACAAGCTGTCGCTTCGGAAATTCCGACCAGATCGCAGCACACACACACACACACACACACACACACACACACACACACACACACACACACACACACACACACACACACACACACACACACACACACACACAGGGCCGACCTAAGGGCGGATAACTTCGACCTAAAATCCAAACTAGCGCGCGTAATAGCTGGTAAGCGAGTTTTTGGCTAATAAGCGGGATAACAGTGCAACATGAAATCCACACAGGTCATGGGACAACACATACTGTAGGCAAGTGTGACATTAAGAAACTCGGGACCTATATACCTTTTATGCTGGCTTAGAATTGATTTTAACACATGTGTGTACAAGAAATATGTCGAGCGATGCTGGAGTAGTGTCAGCAATTTGGGGGCAAACCCATTTGATAAGAAATGTGTCGAGTGATACTGTTAGTAGTTTTCCCGACTGGGCCACGGGACCTTCATGTAGAGCTTGCAGTCTGCGAGAAACACGGAAAGCTTGAAAGTTGTTGAAAGGCAGAGCTGATGTAGCCAGAGTTGGTCACGTCCTACTTTTGCAAAAGCAGGTCGCGGATCGCTGGTTTTGTGTGCGATTATCTGTACGTATTCTATAGCGTGCCTTATAAAAAAAAACGCCGATATCTCTCTCTCTCTCTCTCACTCTCTCTCTCTCTCTCTCACACACACACACACACACACACACACACACACACACACACTCTCTTTCAAACACACACACAATCTCTCTCTCTCAAACACAAAAGCGCACACAGACACATACACACACTCTCTCCATGAACTTGTATTACACGTCCGTGCTCCCTCTCTCTTTATCAAGAAAACAAAACCTTCCCTGCACACCAACAAGTGACAACCACTTGAATACGAACGTCTCCGGTTTCGCTTCAACACCTTGGTGTTTTTTGTTTTTTCTTTTTGAAGGACAACGCAGACAGCACACAAGAGCTCTTCGCCAACTACCGAATCAGGAAAGTTGTAGGAATGAGAACAAGTGTAGAATCAGTTAGTGTTAAAAAGACGACGGACCTTTAAATATGAACGTTAATTAAGGTTGATACCCCTTATATATACATATTGTTATTAAAAGACTTTGATACTGTGGACCTAAAGCAAGTTTTTTTTTAACATTAGGTCAGTTTCAGAGAAAACAGGCGAGAGAGAGATAGAGAGAGTGTGTGTGTGTGTGTGTGAGAGAGAAAGGTTTGTTTTTAATTGTTTTATTCATTAAACAAGGTATTCTAACCAACTTGTGCCTTGAAGATTTTGTTTCTCTGTTTGGGTAGACGCACGATTCAGGCCTTATCAATATTTAATGCCATAAAAAATATTTTGAGGAGTATTTCTAACAGGTGTTACCTCCCCTATCTGTATAAAACCCAGACTAGTTTATATACTCATCAGATTGCAGCCGGGTTCGCTTACGACACATACAAGGTGCGTTTATGTTACATTATAATAGGCTCTTACTTTTATTACAGCGGAGTAAGCCGAATATTTACACATGCTTCTGTATAGTTTAAGTACTTATTCTTGTTTACAAGCAGCCTGCCTTTGAGAAAAATAGTATCGTAACTTTTTGCGTGTTTGTGCGTGTGTGTATGTTTGTTTGTTAGTCCGTATGTGTTTTGTTGTGTGTGTGTGT
Organism: Marisa cornuarietis; assembly: GCA_004794655.1. Taxonomy (NCBI): domain Eukaryota; kingdom Metazoa; phylum Mollusca; class Gastropoda; order Architaenioglossa; family Ampullariidae; genus Marisa; species Marisa cornuarietis. The sequence continues at coordinate 4,435,870 of SMMW01000627.1, forward strand.
GTGTGTGGCTATACCCTATCTACGTTTAAATGCAGTTCTAGTGATTTATATATTTTAATTAATATTTTGAAATTTTTTTTAGTTTGCTATAGAATTTCTTTTTTGAGGAAAATAATATCATCTGATGTTATTTTAATCTAGTGCAAATAGTTATCGAAATTTTCGATAAACTTGCAAAACATGAGATCATGTTTTTACAGAGCCACATTGTCCATTGGAAGACAGATTAACACTAGATTAAACTAACAACATCTGAATACTTCACACCGTAACATGCCTGATTTTTATTGGTTTGATGCGGACTTCTAGGTTCTCGACCTGTTTTTTATTGTCCAAAATTTTATTTTTATTATTTACCACACCTTAATATTATCGTACCCGTCTGAATTTTATTTGTCTTGTGCTAGTTCTTAAATTTTAAAGTTGTTAGTTAGAACACTGTACTGCTACATGCGCACTCTGTGCACGCTGTGGACAGTGATATTTCACTCAACAAGCGTCTGAGAGGTCCTTGCCCTCCGCTGACCTCAGTTGAATCTGTCTGTGTTACTGCGTGTGACGTCATGATCAGCCAGGTCCGACCGTTTCGACCTCCTGCAAGACGCCAAACAGATTTTCCTGGGAGCTTATCACATATTCCACATGTCTGAAGCTCAATGTGACTTTTCTGTGATCAGCTGGAATTCCTTTGTGGGATATTTACTGAGCTTACTCACCCATTAAAGTACTAGCTCCTTAACAGTAACGTCACGGGCAGTAAGCTGTTACGAATGTCACAGGTCTCAGACTGCGTGTTCACACAAAATACTAACAGAAAAACATCCGTTAATGTTGTTTTGATCGTCCGTAAAAATACACGACTTCTATCGCGCATTTCTGCATTATCGCCGCAAACAGGACATTGATGTCAATGCTAATAGAGAGAAATTAAAAAAAAATCTTCATGTGCTTGCCTTCTGGAAAACTGCGGAGTTAAAGCATAACTGTTTGTGCTTTTTTTTTTAGTTCGTATCTTTATGGTTCTTGCTTCACTTTATGTATACACATTTTGGATCGTCAGAATAGCTTTTTCCGATACCCCTCAATGGCTGTGAAAGAGTCCTGGTAAGATTATGTTTAAGGTCTCTAGATTAACTAGATTATCAGGTTTCTTTCGCGAGTTACGAAGTAAGTTGCTGGCCTCCACCTTGTCGCGTGCCATCGCGTTTGGGTTCTCGCCGATGCACACTCACTAGCCGCCCATTGCGTATGGCCAGTCTACACCCAGTCGCCCTGCACCGGACACCCCGGCAAGGGACAGACCCGCGCGGTTCACGCCCGACAGCTACCCCCCCCTTCAAAGTGGGCTGTAACTAGTGTAACATAAGAGGTTGCGACACACGACACATGACCTCTCAACTTTCCATACCTTCAGGCTTTATGTCAGAGGGAACTAAAGTGTTGAGTTGCAGCGTTGTCCTCGGCTTCCAGTCTTTGTAAATGTATTACCGTACCCATAGGGTAGGTGACGTGGTAGCCTAAAGAGTGAGGTGGTAAGCCCACACGTATCTCGGGACCAGGTACGTTTTGTGAGGACGCTGCCTATCTCTACCTCTCCTTCCTCAAATCTTTAAGGAATGAATACCCATTCCTCATATGGATCAATAAAATTTCGCTGCGTGATACGAATATTATATCTATAGCTACATTTATAAGGCTTTCTTGAAGTGGTAGTTGTGGACCAAATGCAAAATTCTAGGTTATCTGCTTACTTCCGATCTTCATGCTTATTTGTAATTAATATCACAGAGTGACATCGGACTCTAAAATAAGAAAGTAGACCTAGCGCTAAAACTACAGGGAGGGAGCATATAAGGCTAGGTATTTATAAAGCTAGGTATTTATAAGGCTAATTCTTTGTTCGGTTAGACGACCAGGGGACAGAATAGCGTGGGGTTAGGGAGGTCAGGGTCAGGGTATTAAGGTAGCGTGGGGGTAGGGACGCAGGGCCAGGATGGGAGGAAACTGAGTACGTGAGCTCTAGGGTCAGTAGTGTGTGACCTGTAAGTCAGTCGTCGCTTAGTCCGGACACTGAGAAGACACAGCCCAGCGCACAGTCTGCGGGAGACAACGGGCGCTAGCGCATTTAGATTGCCTAGTTGGTGTACTCTAGGGTAAGTTCTTCTTTTAAATAATGTTTTATATACAGTATTATTGGTTAAGGAGTAGGTAGTTTCATAATAGATAAAACTAGCCCGTGATAGTCTTAAATAATCTTAGTAGAGGGAGTTTAGGCAGAAGAATTATTTCGGACCGATGTTTTGTTTTGTAGCGGCTAACGTGGGGTTAGCATTCAGCGAGGGCGCTGGACATAACAAAAGACTGAGCTCTACCCTGAAAGACGAAACTATAACTACGCCACCTGATGTGTACAGTGTATTCTGATTGTGTGTGTATATATATATATATATAGTGTGACCAAAATAAACTGTAAATATTGTGTACTCTCCTATGCTCTTGACTGATTTGTCTCGAGAAAGCAAGAACGTTGAAATACCTTCGTGACAATTAAAGAACCTCAAATCGCTTCCATATCATTAAACGTTGATTTATTTTTGTTCCCTAGCCACTAATAAACTATCTTCACGAACCTTTTACTGTTTTCATTCTATTTTGGTTAAAGAAACACCAGCTACGACGTCGGTACTAGCTTGTCACCTAAACCAAGCTACTTATCATCATGGCTAAACGAGTGGCGATAATCGGTGGCGGTGTTAGCGGACTTGTAGCCACGAAGAGCTGTCTAGAAGAGGGTCTGGAACCAACATGCTTTGAGCGGCGGGACTCCATAGGCGGGCTGTGGGTCTTTGACGAGAAAGTGCAAGACAATCTCTCCTGCTGCATGTGGTCGACCGTTATGAACACCAGCAAAGAAATGTCATGCTTCAGTGATTACTTGATACCGAAGGTAATGAAAACATCGCGATCATAAATAAAAAAATCTGAATCTGTGGTAAAGAGTTGGGAATATACTTTTTTCTTGCTCTGCTTATAGCGTAAGGCCTTGTTGCTTTTAATGTTCAACGGTTGAAATTCTTTATTAAAACTTTTTATTGTTAATATTTATTTCATAAGTTAAGAAGTAGTGGCAAGTTATCAAAACTAGTAAAACGAAGGAGGAAAGAGAGACATTTTGTACAGTATATGTTCACTATATGTTCATATCATATTTATTTCATTCTACTTTTTCTTAGGAATCTTCAAACTATTTGCACAACGTGGAGGCACTTGAGTATCTCAGAAACTACGCCCAACATTTTAATCTCGACAAATATTTTTCTTTGAACGAAGAAGTCGTGATGGTCAAGAGGTCTGCAGACTTCTCCACCACAGGACAGTGGATCGTTAGAAGTAAACTTGCTTTCAATTATCATTTCAACTGCTAGCAATCGATAGTTCCTAACAATATTTTTCGGGTTCTACTTTTCAGTATAAGTTAACTTTTGTTGAAGATCTCCAAAAGAAAAAGCTGATTTAGAGAATACATATTTAACGAAAGGTTGTTATGCAGAGCGAAAGACGATAATGATGAGCGGCAAGTTGAAGTTTGAGATGCACCGCAATATTACATTAACATTACTAAGTGCTTTGGTCTGATTCAATATCTCATTCAAGGGAAAAGATTTTATTTATTTTACTATTAAGAACAAGTGACAAAAGTTTTAAATGTAGCGTTTGTCCTAATATTGCAGATTTTAAACCGATATTAACTCATGTTCATTACAGATTCGAACAATACCCAACATGCTCCAAAAGTTTTATATTTTGATAAATGAATGAATTCGGTAGACTTCCACTAACTACATCCGTCAGCTAACTACTACAGTTTAAGGACTGCATGACAGTGGAAATGAAACAGCTGTGGGACGAGTTTGAAATCGCTTTTACACGAATAAACAACATGTAAGTGCTCAAGGATTTAATTAAAATCTTATCCTTTTCAATAGGCCAGAATACAAAAACCGGAGAAACAAAGACAGACCTATTTGATGGTGTAATCGTGTGTACCGGCCATCATGGAGAAAAGCAAATTCCAAGATTTCCTGGCCTTGGTGAGTTCAAAGGTCAGATTCTGCACTCACACGACTACCGCAAGCCGCTAAACTTCACAGGTAAACGGGTGCTAGTTGTTGGCCTTGGCAACTCGGGTGGAGACATCGCCTCGGAGATTGGGCTGGTCGGCCAGGTATGAGCCATTCCTTTTTCTAGCAATAAGGAACAGTCCACACTGCGAGATACTGTCTTCATATAATACGCTTCTGTCTTACTTCACAGTGCTTCTCCTTTAATAATAGCCATACACGTGCTACTACTGGAAGTATAATAACTGATACTACTACTTATTAAAATCTGACAGGTAGTACTAAGCACGCGCCGAGGTGTGTGGGTTGTGAATCGGGGTCTGGGACGAGGCTTGCCGTGTGATATGATGCTACACACCCGCCTGGGAGCTCTTCTCCAGAACGTTCTTCCATTTTCGTGGGTCCAGATGCTCGCCGCCGCCGATCTCAGCGAAAGACTGGACCACGACCTGTACGGTCTTACCTCGTCCTCGCTGCCCAAAGGGTCAGTTGTGTCCTGAAGAAACCCTATTACGAACAGGAAGCATGCTGTTTGATGTTCCGAGTGATCAAGGGCTGCGCTTATAGTGCATGGATGATGTCAAAAGATGTGTGACGTGAGAAAATGACGTGAGAGAATGACGTGAGAGAAACTGGGGTGACCGCAGGAAAACAAGGCGCTGCACATTGTGTGGCCAAGAACTTTTCCGTAATCCAGTCTTAAATGCTGGCTCGCCACAAAACTTTTGTCTCCCCTCTTCCGCGCAAGGTACAGAAAAGAAATTTGTTTTAGGACCACAACAAGAAATACGACGCATATGAAGAGTAGTCTAAAGATATAAAGACAAATAAAGAGTAATTTTAGAGCTGTCACTTTATTAACTGTGTCAGATATGGCAACCAGGGTTAAGAAAGGATGTTCCAGCAATGACTGACCTGACTCCATTTTCCAGATTCGCCTTGTTCATCAGCGATGACCTGGCTTCCCGCATCATCTGTGGAAAGGTGAAGGTGAAAGAGGACATCAAGAGTTTTTCTGCATCCAGTGTGGAGTTTGTGGACGGCACCGTGGTGGACATCGACGCCGTGATTTTCGCAACCGGCTACCACATCCGCCTACCTTTTATGGAGAAGGAGGTGAAGATGTTTGTTCATGATTTCACGATGTCATTCTTACTCGAGCCCTTTAGGTTCCTCCCGTACACATCATTCTTACTCCAACCCTTCAGGATCCTCCAGTATATGTCACTGTTATTCCAACCTTTGAGGATCCTCGTGTACGTCATTCTTACTTAAACCGTTCAGCGTCCTCCTGTACATGTCATTCGTACTCCAACGCTTCAGGATCCTCATGTACATGTGGAAATGCTTGTCCCTGCGCGTAATTTCACGATGTCATTTGAACTCGAACCCCTCAGGATTTTCCTGTACATGTCATTCTTACTCCAACTCCTTAGGATTCTCATGCACATGGATTGTGTCATCAATTACATTCATAATCAGAAAGCAGAATACAAACAACCAAAGACATAAGCTAAGAAAGAATGAAATATTTATATTTTAAGTTACATGTAATAAAGAAAATCCTGAGACCTAAGGAAAGAATATTTTACTTTCTTTTAGTGCATTTCAATTAAATGTGCGTTAAAAATGTTTGTTCTTATTTGATTTTTAACTTTATAGTATTTTAAAAATTTATTATCGAGTTTTTCGTTTTACTTTGTGGCTGTTTTCCTTTCTTATAGGCCGATTAAACGTAGTGTATACAAAGCTCAAAATCTAATCGTAATATATTTTTCTTCCCTGCTCAGGTGGTGGATGTCAAGGACAACATTATGCCCCTCTACAAGCGCGTGTTTCTCCCTGACTTGGAGCAGCAGACACTTGCGTTCGTCGGGTTTTTCAATGCCAATGGCTGCTTGTGGCCCATCTGTGAATTACAGAGCAGAGTGGCTGCCCGTGTGTTGTCTGTAAGGTCAACAAAATATTAAAATTTTTTATGAATATAAATAATGATAAGCAAACAATATACCCTTTAGCACTGTATCCAATACGACCTTTCCTTCTTATCTCTACAATAAAGAATCTTGAAAAAAACACAAATCAGGTTTCATTAATTTCAAAATTTAAAGAAAACAATTTTATTGACTAACACAAAAATAATAATATTTCTTCAACCTTGAAAGCATGTCTGTATTTTAGAAATTGTTTTGTTCGCAATATCAGTAGAACGCAAAATATAAAGTGAAATCGTGATGACAGCCGTGAAAAAAAGTGTACTTGAATCTGATTATCTCCCTTTGGTAAGACGCAGATGATGCTAGCATTGTCTCGTGGTCGATGTTAAAGGGCGCGATGAAACTACCAAGTCGCAAAGCGATGAAAGATGATATCAAACTGATGGAAGATGCAAGAGCCAAGGCGTTCCCAGGCAGTCTTCGTCACACTGTCGAGATGGACTTCGTTCCTTACTTGGACGAACTGGCTGAGATGATTGGATGCAAACCCAACGTTTGTAAGTCTCCTTTCTTCCATCTGGAACACCAGCAAGTCTGGATAGTTTCTTGTTTATTTCCTTTTTTAAATTGTTTGGATTTTTTTTCAGCAATTCATGTCATAAAATGTTTGAATTTACTGGTTTTTTGTATCATGCGTTTCATGTTTTCTTTTCGGTAGCTGGCAAACCAAGCATGATTCTTTCTGGCTAAAAGGCATGTTAGCTTCTTTGTGGCTGATTCAGAAACCAAAATAAGGGAGAAAAAATGACAAAATGAAAGCAATGCTTTTAAATACTCAAAAACTAAAAAAAATAATTTTGTTGCAGTTTAAAATTTAAACTATGTGGATTTTCATGAAAGTTAAGATATGAATACATACTTAAATATATTAATTATATGTTTCAGTTTTTCAGCTGGGTGTCTCACTGGGCCTAGAAAATGTTCGAATGTGCACAGCTTACAATAGGAATGATTGATCCCTTTAGACTGCCTCGTCTAAAATCTCCCTATTTATTGATTGAATTATTATATTTGTTTGCTTATTTACAAATTTTATTTGTTCTTTGATGCAGGGCGGCTTTTGCTGACTGATCCTAAGCTTGGCCTCAGTGTTCTCTGTGGACCCTGCGTGCCAGCACAGTTCCGCCTGCAGGGACCTGGACACTGGCCTGGGGCACGTCAGGCAGTCCTCACTGTAATGGACAGGGTTCGATACCCGCTTCAGACCCGGCGTCTTCCACCCGGACTCCCTAAAACTATCGAGAGGCTTCGCAAGTTCTTCCACCCCTCCAAGTTGTGGATCTTGGCTCTGTACCTCACAATCATTGGTCTGCTGTTCTGGATTATCGTTCACTGATTATGACAGCTTTATCTGCTTCTGGTCACGTGTCCATTAATCACTGAACAACTGTTCTTGACCTGAACGAATGACATATGTGTTAATAAACTTCAACTGTTTTTGATCCCAACTCATGATATGTTTTAATAAAAAATTTTCCCTCTTTAATATTAAATAAACACATTTTACTGGACCGAAGATAACACAGTGTTAACTATTTTTTAATAACCGTAATCAATGTACAGCGGGTAACAACGTAATCAGAATCAGTGGCAAAGCTTAATATTGTGCGATTAAAATCATTTGTGCAATTTTTTCCAGATTTGATTTAAATGAAGATTAAGATTGTTTGGCCATTTCAGCTGATACTTTTTGCACTTGTTTTTCGTCTTGTGTAAGCGTCTCTGCCGCATTTTATTTGATTAATTTCAGTAATAAAGTAGATACAACAGTAAATACAAGTGTAGTTTAATAAAACAGACACAAATGTTTTTAGCCTCTGGTGGTAGGAATGCTCTGCCTTCTGGAATATGAATATAAGAATTCTAATAATAAAGCAAATATTGATATCTTTGACTTCAGCAGCTCGCGATGCTGTGAAATTCGTTGTGTGCTGTTGCACGCACGCGTGTGTGTTTGTGTGCGCGCACGTGAGTATGCGTGTTTGCGTCTGTGTGCCTAAGTGAGACTTTGTGAGAAAACGTGTGCGTGTGTAAAAGAAAGAAAAACGGAGAAAGAAAGAGAGAGAGAGAATCGTGTTTGCGGTGAACCACAATAGGCAAGGCCATTTCACGCACCAGTCCATTCCGCTGTACCGCTCTGGGGCCATATTCATGAAGCGAAGGTAAGCCGTCGCCCCGGGTAAATCAAAGTCAAGCGTCTTATTTCTGTAGTTATAAAGCGGTGTCTAGACTCCACGGATGCCGATTTAAACCTGGAACCGAAATTAAAAATCAGTGGCAAAGACTCCCTGAGGTAAAGTAGCATAAATGAACATCCGCGAGGTCTGGATAGTACATCTCCACAAAAAGATAGTCCCGTGGTGATTAGGGTCGTCGCGGAATGAGGTGTTTCTTTTTGACAACGATTCTCACCTCCTTTTCCTCACCTTCTCTAATCATCGACATGTGTGAGGGGAACACTGCATCACGAAAGCATGGAGCAGGCTAGTATAATAATGGTGTGAGCTTTTATAGTGCGGTATCCCAGCCAAAGCCAGGCTCTCCGCGCATTACAAACATAAAAACACAAGACAGACAAAGTTCCTGTGGCACGCATCCGGACGCCGTTGCTTTAATCAGCAAGCTATCGGTTCCTCAAAAACACACAATTAGCTTCTCGGAGCAATGTAACTGATGAGAGGTCTCGAGAGAGAACAGGTGCGAGGTCTTAAGTGCGCTCCTGAAGTAAAGAAAAAGAAAGTCGTATCGTCAGGCTTCTATGGTCGACTACGGGTCTCTGACGTCAGCAACATGGCGATTATCGCATCTACATACCGGGTCCTTGGTCAGCTTCAGTCTGTTCTTCAGCAGTATTTGTCTTTCGCCCAGGGCGCAACACAGCCTTGCGCCGGCCCTGTAAACAACTAACACAGTCACCCATTTTTCTCCATTTTCATGCGCGGCGCAAAATGTCTCCAGTTAGCAAGCTGTCAGTTAGCATTCAGTTAGCTCTAGCAGCATGTCATAATCTTGACAGTGTTCGTGTGTGTTGCCTACACCCTGTCCCTACTTGTCTTTAGTGTAGGACAGTTCTAGTGACTTTTGTATCGGTATGCTCATAAAAATTCTGAACAAGTGTTTTTCCTCCGTTGTACAATTTCTTTTTTAACAAGCTGTATCATCTGACACATCTTCCCTACAGTGGTCTTTATGAACCACGACATGAACAGCCGGGCTTAAATGGCAGATGCTGACACAGTTTCGGACCAACTCATGAAGGCCGCAATGTTTGTGGACTCTTTCGCGAGAGAAAGCAAACAAACTCTACCTCGTGACTCAGGTGAAGCCGCTGTACAAGAAACATGTTCCGCGACACTGAAGTAGCGTCGGCAGTTTCTCGGTCGCGTCCTCCTTTTGAAAATGTAGATTGGGTTCGGATCACTGGTTTTGCTTGTGTGCAATGATCTGTACACATTCTATAGAGCGTCTTATTAAAAGACACCGATCTCAGTGGTACGCACACACACACAGAATGAGAAAACATGTAATAGTAGTCGTGTAGTAGACCTCCCAGTAATCTACAGGACCAAATGTGGACTGACCAGACGGGGAGACTAGAATAGGAAATGTGTGAGCGAGAAAGCCTTCCCTGTCCAACAACCATTGGAGTATGAAAGTCTCGGGTTTTGCTCAGAAACCTTTGTATTTCTCTAGGACAACGCAGGTGACATACAAAGTATCCCTTCAGATCTTCACTGAATACCCAGTCCGGAACGTTATAGGAATGGGAGAAATGGTAGTGTTGGCTAATGTTGGACAGATGATGGATCTAACTGAAAGTTATTTAAGATTGAGGTCACTCAAAAATGTTGTCATTCAAAATCTTTGCTTGGGTTGACTTAAAAGAAATTTTATTAACCATTAATTTAGTTTAAAAGAAAGAGCTTGTTGCCGAAGACGTGGAGAAACTGGTCTACATGATTTTTTAGTCTGTCAGTATTCTGCTCGAGTTACTCCTGTTTTTGTTTGACTTCCTGTAACCCCATAAACAGTTTATCAATAGCCGATTTGAAAAATCTCAGTTCGTCTCTAACTTCTTCTATGTCGTGATTGATGTTTTCCTCTTGTTTGTTAAGCAGTGTCTGGAGGTCAGTCAAGAGAACACTCTCGTTGGAGCTGGGTGGACCGTTTTCGAAGTTCTGAACGCACCGCACTACCCGGGGTCATGGTCAAGCGGGTGACTGTCATCGGGGGGAGGTGCGGCGGGCCTGGTGGCCACAAAGACGTGTCTGGAGGAGGGTCTGGAACCAACATGCTTCGATCGGCGGGACACGCTGGGCGCACTGTGGGTATTCGACGAGAAGGTGCAGGAGAACCTGTCCTGCTGCATGTGGTCGACCACGATGAACACCAGCAAAGAGATGATGCCCTTCAGCGATTTCCCAATGCCTAAGGTATCCAAGCAAATACCAGACGATTTTTGTTCCTAGTCACTTTACTGTTCACAGTTTACTGCTTTAGCTTCGTTTAACTGGGTAGTCTACCTTCATCCCAGAAAACTATTATGTTTTCTTTCTTAATTTCGCTGGATAACTTGAATGATTTAAGAGCCACCCATTTGCTCGTTCATCCTTTCTCACAAAAATACTCACACATCCACTCTCTCACACACGCACGCACTCAGAGCCACTCAGAGAAAATAAACTGACTATTATGATGAATTAACTTTATCCTCGTTCGAAAACCCTATCTCTGTTCCTTCACATACATGTAGTTTTTGCATGGACATCCATATGTTTAAGAAAGAGGAAGACAGGGACGCGTAAGGTCCCTTGACAGAGCTCGAATGCTTAACTGGAATTGATTTAATGAAATCTAGAAATTAGTTTCAGGTAGCTGTCAAGCAAGTCCTACTCGTTCAAATTAGATATATTTGAAAAGGGAAAGAAAATGAACAGAGAGTAAACAAATGAAAAATGGTGAAAACAAATCCAATTTTTTAATTTATTTTATTTATTATCTATTATTAATTAATTAGCTATTTATTATTATTTTAAAATCCCAGATTGATCACTGTTAAACCCCCAGGTAGAGAAGGAATAGTTGAAAGTGTTGGAGTGATATTGTGATTGGTTTATCAAACCAGACTACACAGGTTTATGTAAACTGTTACTTCATGACCACTACTATAACATTTAATAGTAATTTTGATTTTACTTTATAAAAGTTATTGACGCTTTGCTAATGCAAGTGATTAAGCAGGACCATGACACTTTTGAGAAATGGACGTCTGCAGAAAAGAAGCGATGGTATTAATAGTAGGTCTGATGCTTAGCACTAAGGTTGAAATGAACAATTTCGCTCAAACATTTGTTTTTCTGCAGAAATTTCCCAATTTCATACGCAGTAACCATGCCGAGGAGTACATCCAGAGCTACGTTCACGCGCTTGAGCACGGAAGTCGTGATGATCAAGAGAGGAGAAGATTTTGTTACCTCCCGGAAGTGGACAGTGAGAAGTACTGAGTGTTTTGGTGATACCAGCAATAGTCTTTTAATTACATGCACCTTGCTCGTACATCCTTTCTCACACAAATTACTCACACATCCACTCTCTCACACACGCACTTAAAATTATAATGTTTCATGAGCAGCATGTGTTAACCGTAGTGAATATACAATAGGTGTACCTGTATTAACGGTGCAGGGTGCTCCCTAGTTACAAAGTCACAGAAAGATGGAAGAAGACATCCTAGAGATGGAAAACAAACGAACCCAGAACAAAATAGATCTACAAGGCCCCATCCAGCGAATCCAAGGGAGATCACTCATACTTTGAGTTACGTCTCCTTGCACTACCAGACATTCTCTGTATGAGTATCCTACTCCCCAAGGCGGTGAAAAAATCTCGGTGTGACCGTTGGCGCATCACTGTCACTAGAAAACCAAATAAACTCGTTTGTAAGTCAGCTTTTCTAGAGCTTGGCAGGTGGGTATCTCCCGGACTCCGCTTGCCTATACTCTGTGCGCGTGTGTGGGTGCCTCTGTGTGTGTGTGTGTGTGTGTGTGTGTGTGTGTGTGTGTGAGAGAGAGAGAGAGAGAGAATCAAAATCGCTTTATTGAATAGGCCATTGGTCCGTTTCAACGGGGAGTATAACAAAACCATCCAAGGTGTATACACATAAACTGTATAGTGTGCAACAGGATTGTCATCAACACAAAGGTATTTACATTTTAACAAAAGTCACACCGTGCTTCTTCACAATTATGGAAGATTATACAACGCATGCTGTCGTCTAGACACTCAGCTTGTGCCTAGACAGATGTTACATTGCTACCTGTGGGAGCACTAGATGATAGTCATGGATCAGATTTCACTCCTAAACCTAGCACTGACCTATCACTGAACATTTACTGCCATTTTCCAGGCACGCTTTAGTTAGTCTTGAATAAAGTCAATGATGATGCATGCACACACACACACACACACACACACACACACACACACACACACACACGCAGAAGCCCGCAATGTCACGAAAAACGTGTTATTTAACAAATGTCAGATAGGATGATGAAAGATAGGTACCCAGTAGTTGCTGCCAACTTGCTTAATTCATTTGAAAAACTGTAATCGAAGCTACAATCATACCCCCCCTCCCAAAATCCATTCCATTAAGGTCTGTCGAATATTTGTGTTGATCGGAGCCAGAGGAGTGCACGAAAACTAAAGCTGAATATTTTCTGTTAATTAAGCACAGTACTATAATAACAGTTTTCTCTACAGTTTTGTTTTGATTTTTGGTCGGGTGGGTGCATAATTTTGTCCTTTATGCTGTCAGAGCAATTTGAGCGTTGTTTAAATAAGAAACAGGTGTTCGATCCCCTTGCCGTATAAAAGTATCCTCTTCATTCAGCTGCCGGGGGTCGCTGACACCGCACACAGGGGGCGTCTACTGAGGTAGGGTGTCACATCTGTTACAACAAATAGTGCTGTAGATGTTATAGTCATAAATATATTTTTCACTTATTTCTTATCTTTAAATATCACCTTTTTTGAGACAAATAATGATAATTATTATTATATTTCTATTATTATTATTATTTACTATCTTAGTGCTTCTTATCTTTAAACATCAGGTTGTTTCGAGACAAATAATAATACTATATTTCTATTATTATTATTATTTACTATCTTCTTCTTATCTTTAAGTATCAACTTGTTTTGAGACACATAATAATAATAATAATATATTCCATTATTATTATTATTTACTATCGGGCAGTTTTTGAGACGAATATTAACCTACCCACAGTGTGTGTGTGTGTGTGTGTGTGTGTGTGTGTGTGTGTGTGTGTGTGAGCGTACGTACTTGAAATAACATTTACATTTACATTTCATCAAAGAATTTTGTAAGGAAGATAAATACAATATCACCGATATCTGAAGAAAACATGATATGTGTGAATGGTCCCGAGACCATGAGATTGTTCTGAGCCGCATCGTCCAGTTAATGCCTAACATTATTTATTCCAGATATAACTCCTTGCACCTGAATATTGGGTACTATTATGGATTGCTGTATTCTATAGCATGCCTAATTTAAGGGACTTCCATTCATCAGTCTTCGTCACTTCATGTGACCGTTTCGATCTTGTTCTACCCGCCTAACCCATTTACTGCGGGTTTACCGCCGTCTCGACTGACTGCCTGCTATTGTTGGAGACCCATGACTAAGATTATCTTTGCAAAGAACTAAACCCTAATTCGCTACATTAGTTTACAGTACCAGTTTGATAAGCTCTTTGTCTTTCGAGGTAGATTCAAGAGGTGTTTTTTTTCTTTGTTTGGACCAGTGTAAACTTCTCGTGTTAGACGCCATGTAGTCTCTTTTTCAAAGAATGTTACAAATAGTTAGGGTCTTCAAAATTATTTTTGCCAAACATCGGAACCATATCGACACAGCAGATAAAATCAACAAACCCATATCATTTTATTTAGGTTATTTTGTTATGTAATCTTAACAGATTAATGTATGGTTAGCTGCTTTGAGAAGTATGTCATCAAATTTTGATAATTTTCAGAAAAACATTACAAGTGTATCCTGACGTTTGTCTGTAAACTAATTAGTGGTTTCTCATGGTACTACAAAAAAATCTTTCGTAGGCAAAAGTGTGAACTGTTTAGCTAGAGAAAGATTTCCAGACATAATTAAGGTAAGGTAAAGGTCATCCCATAACCTTTTCAGGTCGTAGGGGAGTGAGGTGTTAGAGACCCCACTTTTCTCGGGGCCAGCATTTACATGAGGGTGGTGCCAATCTCCTCTCCCTCGCTGCCTTACCTTCCCTAACCCACTATGGAGTCAGGTACCCATTCCCGTCAGCTGGGTCGACTGGGGGAAGTTTGCTGCGCTTATTGGGAATTGAACCAGCGCGCTCTCGGTTCGGAAGCCAGCGCTCTAACCACTCGGCCATCCGCTTCCCCAGACATGATTAGAAGAACTAAAAGCGACAGGTTTAAAAATAGACTGACTTTGTATTGAAAATTCTAGTAACACAAAGAAATACACTCATTATTTAATTTTTTTTAGGAGAAAACATCCTATCTTCTATTTCAGGGCGACTTCTCATGACAGACCCCAAACTGGGACTCAAAGTCCTTTTCGGACCAGCCGTGGGCGCCCATTATCGCCTGCACGGACCTGGACAGTGGTCAGGAGCTCGCCAGTCTATTCTTACTGTCATGGACAGGGTGCTCTACCCGTTTAACACCCGGAAAGTACCATCTGGGTTGCCCCAGAGCATCGATCTTTTGCGTCGCGTGTTGTACCCATCGACATTACAGATCTTGGCTATGTACCTTTTCATCCTGGTGCTTATAGTGTTAGTGTTTGTAGTGTAAGACCCACGTGACTCACTTTGTAAGATGACAGACTGACAGAGAAGTCGACAGACAGCCATTCATTTTCTCGCAATTTGCTTACATCCAAAAGTGTAGATTTCATAATGCTTTACTCATAACCAGTAAATTGTGGCTTTCTTAAAATCTCGATTTACTGTTGAGAACTATATATAGTCCGTGTAACAAAGATGGATTTTTTCCTGTTATCTGGTTCCCATAACAAATTATTTAAATTTATTATTGCTTTGTTCTTGAGTTCCACATTACCGGTGACATGGATAAGATATGTATACATATATGCTTTATATATATATATATATATGATTTTTGTATGTAGTGTAGTCAGAGAGTATGAAGAATGCTCTTTGTGGTTACTTGCATAAGAAAAGCCACCATGCAGTTACGTTTTTTCAAACTGTGATGCTCGCCAAGAGTCACTGTTATTAACCATTGCCAATTTTTAATTATTGTTACTCTTTTGACTGAATTTTAAGGAGGTTGTCTGATAAAAATATTTTATATTTGTATACGTTTAAATATTGCTAATTAATGATGAGTAGTTTGAAAGGATGGTGTAGTTTCAGTTTTCCAAGTTTTCTTAAAAAACACAACAAAAACAAACCCGGTGCAGATATGTATTTGAAAGATCACAATTTAAGGTCTGTCTCTCCCTCTCTTTTTTTTCTCTCACACGCACTCTCTTTTTAAAGAGATATGGATTTATTATAGCAAACCGATTATTGGTGTCTTGAGATATATGATAGACGAACATGGATTATTATTTTATTACAAAAATGATATTTTTTTGTATAATGTTATTTATTATTTTCATTCATCAATTATTTCCTTATGTGTACAAGCTAATGTGTGTTAATGTATTCACACATTGAATAGGAACTGGTGCTGTGCCGAATACGCAGAGGCATTTTCTTGTGTAGGGACGCTATATTTGCATAAAACATGCTACTTTTTAATAATAATAATCATAACAATAAAAATGTGTAGAAAGTGCATTTTCCTGTGAAGGTGAGCTCAATTTGCTGTGCACGAAATACTTACTACAATAATCAAACGAAAACGGATAAGATGGCAAGCACGTTCAGCCGATTAGCCAAAGGGAACTCACTCATACTTCCTCATGCTTAATACAGTTAACGACTACCTCCCTTCCTCATGGGTGTAATCAGGTAAACTGGTAAAGTTTTCTCCGACTCTGCGCTTGGGTTATAATTTGGAAACTTCACAGCGGAAATCTCGATGCAGGATATTGACAGACCTGGGTCAAAAGTTGGTTAATTACCACAATCACACCAGCTGCTGTCTGTCATTTACCTGAAGATCTCTGTCACATTCAGCACCTGCTGTGGTCTTGAAACTAAGCCTGGGCCTAGGCAGGTGCTACCCTGCTGCCTGTGAAAACACCAGGATACAGGCTTCAGGCATTCATGGGGCAGGTTTTACTTACATAATATTGCCGCCAGCATTTTTGAGCATTAGATGGCATTCTCTGGGCACACTTTAATTGTCCTCGTTTGAATGAAAACATTACTCCAAAATTGAAACTGTCCGTTCCATCCAGGTTCGTTAAATGTTTCTGTAGTCAATCAGGGATTTAGGAGTGCATGAATGTAAGATTATTTATATTAATGAAAGGCAGTGATCTGATAAAACTACGTGCTTAAGATTTTTATTACTTTCTTTTAGCAAATGTATAATTGTTTTCCTTATCACGATTTTATGCCATGAGAGCTCTTTTGGGCATTTTTTTTAAAAACAGGTGTTACTTCCCCTTTCTGTATAAAAGGCAGATTATATTATATGGTCCTCATACTGCAGCCAGGGTCTCTAACCACATACAAGCTGCGTTTGTATGCATTAAGGTAGGATATTATCTTTGGTACACCGTAGAGTGCTGAAGATGTCAATTTTTTTTTTACAGGTTTATTTTTTCTTTTCGTTCATTATCAACATGTCTTGGAAACAAATACTGGCTATATTATTATTATTATTATTATTATTATTATTATTATTATTATTATTATTATTATTATTATTATTATTATTATTATTATCTTTCATTAACCTGTGTTGGAGAGAAATACTGGCATAATCTCTAGGTCTCTTTTTCCGCAGAAGAGCTGTTTTAAAGTGTGTTTCTCTCTGTGTGTGTGTGTGTGTGTGTGTGTGTGTGTGTGTGTGTGTGTTTATTTGTGTCTCATACGTTTGTATTACGTATAGTGCAGTTCTGATCATTTTCATATTCTTCTCAATTGGGGTTTGCAGAAAAATTCCCTTAAAAATAATCACAGAATCACGCAGAATCACGCTCAAACTGAAGCATTCACGAAGTCTTTCATACAAAAACGTGTTATCGTGTAGTTGATAGGACCGTATTTGTATTTGTTCATATGATATTTTCTTATAAGGAAAGCATCGCTGTCAGACATTACTTTGTTCTAGCGCACATGGTCACGGAAAACTTCTATAAACAAACACGAGTCTCGTCCTGAGACCAAAAGATTATATCGAGCCACGTTGTCCAATAAACGACACCTTAACATTATTCTAGATTATACCTTCCAAAACCTGAACACTGCATACTGCTTATAGACTGGTATATTATGTGACATGCCTGACTTTTACTCTCGCTGTCTTTGTGAAATACGTTTGGCGTGCTTATCCGTGTGTGCGTATACAAGTACACAAACACTCATTATCTTACAAGTTTACTCCTTTCTGTTATGAAACAAAAGTGTATTCTACCAAACACGTTCGAATCAAAGTATATAGGGATCTGGAATTATAACAGCTACTTCACATCCCTTATTCTAAACTGCATTGGACAGTTAAACGGATAAATTAGAATTAAAGGAATATAACTTTTAAAAGTTTGAAATGAATGTGTTAAGAATTAAGATCCCTTTCTTATAGTTTGTCAACTATATGTCAACTCTGCCTGGGTCCTTAATGATCCGACCATATCTGTTCTGGAGAAGAGCGGGATGTTGATGTGTAGTTTCACTCTGGCCTGGAGTATCTTCCCCTGTTCCCGGTTTGGACATTCTGCATCATTATTGTTATCTGCCGAAGTGTTGAGATCATCTGATCTGGTGAAAAACTAGAAAACTGTTGTCGTGACCTTGTCTGTGCGAAAATGTAGATCACGTGGGACCGTATGTAAGCTGTGAAGTCTCTTACCCTGGGATGTAGAGACTTCGTAGTCCTTTCTCCGAGTGGTCTCATAATGACTCCAGGTGTTTGTTGTGGCCTGACCCAGACCATCTAAGCATGTTTGAATATTGATGATTCTCTGGTGCGGTGATCTCTGTCAAAGTCCTTTTGTTTTGCTTTCAGCTTATTCTCTATTTTCTTTGAAGTTCTCCTGATTTGGTTTGGCACGAACAATATTGAAGTTATGATGTAAACGAGACTCCTTAGTCTTCTCCTCATTAAAAGTTCTCCTGAACTTTCCCTCGCTTTGAAGTGGCGTCTACCGGCAAACTTAACGTGGCCATAAATAAATCTTCAGCTTTCTTAAGCAGATCCTTGAAAGCTTTTACAACTCTTTTGACTCCCCGCTAGCTTGCTGGTCACGTGGGCTACTGGTGACATGCTGGAAATTGTAACTTTGGGCAAACTCAGCAAATTGTTTATTTAAAAACTGGGGTGGAGGCATTGTCAGGTGCCACTGTCTCAGGGATTCCGTGTCGAAGGATGATGCTCTTGGCATGGAGAATGGCCTTCTGAGATGTGGCTGAGGTCAGCAAGGGTACCTCAGTGCAATTAGAATGATAGTCTACGACCAGTAGATACTCTCTCTTGTGGAAATCAAACAGATCAATGATAACTTTCTGCCATGGGTCCGATTTCCAAGGTATAGAAGTTGGAACGAATGGTTCTGGTCAGTTTGGTCACTCTTTGACATAAGTAGAGCAACTTACTGCAAACTTTCCAATCCGAGTGAGCAGTCCTGGACACCATACTGAGTCACGAGCTTGCGTGTGTGTCTTCACAATTCCTTGATGCCCTGCATGCAGTCTTCATGGCATCTCATCACACAGTTTCTTTGAGATGATACCTCTGTGCCGTGAATGGTGTCCTCGATACTAATATCAAGGCGTGCTTACCAATAATTAAGGTTTAGTAGCTGCATCAGCTGCACGAGTGTCAAACCAACTATTTTGACTATCGGATGAATTTCTGGCTCACTTTGCTGTGTGAGTTGTCTTAATTCCAGACGATTTTTATGTCCTGGAAAACTTTCACCTGGATGTCGTCGCTGGTCCAGTCAGTGTCCTTACCTAGGAATCAAAGGATCATTGACTTCAACCACGTTGGAACCTGCAAATGTTTAGACATGATTTCAAATTCAAGTCAGACCCTTCAAACCACCGACATTAGCTAGTCAATATTATACTATTCTTTGTTTTCTTATCTGGTCAAAGCCATCAGTCTAAGACTAGTCGCAACGCCATTTTGTTCGGACGTACTCTGATTGTTTGGAGACTATTCCCAAAACAACCAATTGCCTCTCAACACAATTACATATATGTCAGTATCGGTATAAACGACAATATATTCCGCTACAACAATACATTGCACTACACAATAGATTTCAGACTAATATCTCTGGTTACCTTAGAAACTTACAGTCTAAATAAAGCTTCATGGTGCGCGTGTTTTGCGCAGTGCATCGTCGAAAAAAAAACCAAAACAAAAAATAAAAAATAAAACAACAAACAAATCAAACAAACAAACAAACAAACCGGTGAACCGTTCTAAATGATCTGAAATGTGCTGCTCTCACTTCTGACATTATGTGAAATATGTCTAGCGTGCTCGTCTATGTGTACAAGTACACACGTGCTAGGTTCTCAACGTGTATCTTTGTCTTAAATTTTATATTAAGGTTGCTGAGACCAATATTCCGAGTGTTATGTTTCACCACACAAGCGTATGAGATATTCTACACTTCCATCCATGTCACTGGAAACTGTCTGGGTCACTGCATGTGACCTCATGTTCAGATAATACGGACAATGTCGACTGTCTGCAGGTCCCTGTGACTTTGCTGTAATTAGCTGGCATTATTTTGTTATTATGTCTTTGTGAAGCTCTGAATGCCGCTTTAGTTGATCAGCTCTCTGTTTGCAGGGTAGATTTAAGAGATGCGCCGTTTTCAAAACAGTTTAAAGAATGAAATTAGTCATCCACCCTTTTATCCTTCTTGACTGAAGCCTCTACTAACAAACAGTCATGTAAACTTGGGTTGCTTTAGAGTTATGCAGTATACTGAAACCTTAAGGTAATTCAATTTGTTCCAAAAATGTGTCTTGTTACTGAGTTCTCCTGCTGGTTCTTCGTCCTCGTCTTTATTCTCTTTCGTTCTGACTCATACACGTGCACGCACGGAGCCATAAACCCTTACACAGAGTGTAATATAAAATAACAACGATGTCATTAACGCGAAATCACTAAGTTCCCCCTCTTCCTCGAGAACTGGAGAACTCTTTAAGTGGAGCTTACCGCACTGACTCATGAGTATCACATCTGGCGATCTGTCTCAGTTCTCAATTCCAGCACACAGTGCGTGTAAACTTCTCGTGGAGCACTTTACAAATTATTATACTCACTCACGCACAGAATATTCTAGTAATTTCACACACACACACACACACACACACACACACACACACACACACACACACACACACAAAATACACGCACGTACAAGCACACACACACACACACACACCTCCAAGAGATCAAAGGGCATCCCTGCGTATCACCAAGCACCATTTCTACTAAAGGGGAGACTGGCCATTGTACATCTCTCTTTCTCTTTTTCTCACTCTCTCATACATACATGCACTCAGATACCGTATCTTAGAAACGATTCTGATGTCAAAATTTGGTCAGCGCAGTAGATATTAAAAAAAAATAAAGCCATGATTAGCATCGCCTAAGAGACAAAATAACCCTCAAAATAGAGTCTCTGGAGCGAAATATAGCAACCATAGTCTGCGACCTTCCGTGAATGAGACAGCAGGAGAAGTCCTGCAAAATTTTGTCAGGATCAGACAAACCGAATTTGCATTTGATGATGTCTCGTGGCCTGAAAGGCTGTCGGCGCTACAAAACCAGATCAAAGGGAATCTGGGATTCGACGACTGGTTCTTGTATAGAGGGAGATACATTGCGGTGCTGCATATCTGCACATCTCTCCTTCACCCCTTCCTTTTTTTTTCGTTCTCAATTTGTTTACTTCTCTCTTTTTCTCTACCAATGTTACATTTTAATGTGTAGCGTATGTTTTTGTACCAATATTACCTTATTCGACTGGATAGTTTAGTTGCCATTTTGACAAGTCAGGGCGAGACAACCACAGTTATATGCAAGTTAAGTAAATTTTCATCACCATTTTATCCCGACGATGCTGAACAACTGTAGAAAAATGGGAGGTAACAAGATTCCCATTATCTCTACTAACTCTGTAATATTATTCAGTTACTTAGACGTATCAGATGTCTGCCCAAAAAAACCTCAACTAAAATTTCTGACACACATATTGGTGCGGTACAGAAGTGCAGCTGCATGCACGAGTAGATATTAGTGTCAGTTAGAGTGAGAATGCCCTTGCATGTGTACGTGGGGTATGCATTTTAAATACTGTATATATGTATACAAAGGTGTGAAACATTATGGACAAGAGTGCATGGGCACATTTTAGCATGACTCTACTTCATATTTGCTTATTAATGAAAAAACTGGAACATGAAAGTACAAGTGAGAATAAAATCCCTGTGTGATAATAGCTTGTGTAAGAATTCACCATACTCTCTCATCTTGAGACGAACTAAGCTGTGACAGTAACCACTTTCAACCTATTTATTTATTTATTTATTTATTTATTTATTTATTTATTTATTTATTTATTTATTTATACCAACTCTGAAATGACGTCTCTAAAATGTTCCTTGTGTAGTATTTTTGTTTAGTTTGGAGTTTAAGTTACATCATATAAAGGATAAAGCAATCATAAATATAAAGATTGTCTTGAGTAAAATACCCAGATATACATTGTCTAGGATCTTCCCTTAGAAAAAAAATCGTTCGGCCGAGATCAGACACACACACGCGCGCGTGGACACACACGCTCTCTTTCTCTTCCACACCAAAACACAGACATTAAAACACAAGACTATGTTGATAAGAAGCTAGCAAACATTTTGTTTGTCATTTACTGGGACTCACACTGAACGTAGTCAATGAGGCCAAGCTGAGAGCGCGGCTGTAAACGTTTTTTTTAACCAAACACATTCTGTGGATTATGTGACAACAGCAATATTTTATATGGCAGTCATGCAAAAAACTTTGCCAGACAGTCATATGATGGACAATATATGTGTCCCAAGACTCTTCAGTGTTTTTCTTACCTCAATTTTGATGTGTCTGCTTAGGAGTGGTGTCTACATCCAACAGAACCGCAGATATGAAAACATCGAATCGTCACTTTTATATTTTAAACAAATTAGTCTGAATGGGACTTTGCTTAGGTGAACAGAAGGTTTTCGAATAAAACAGTCTGAACTGCTCGCAACAGTCAGTCGTGAGGATTGGCCATGTGAAGCTACTACAAACGAATATCTCGTTGTGTTTATTCATCTGTAATCTACTATTGACACAAACACGCACGCAAGCACGAACGAACGCACGCACACCCACCCATCACCCCACTAATAAACACTCACGTACTCACACACGTACTTCGCCTTTTTGTACGAATAGGTAATTCGAGAAATAATTTGTAGTAGATAGGAACTAGGGTTCGTGACCAATGTCGCGACTGATACTGGGCGAAAGCAGCCTTTTCATCATTGCACGTGACACCGGGTCGTATAGACGCTTAACGTCCTTGAACGAGACAGTACCACGGGAATATTTCAAATAGATAAACATATCTTCTTGATACAAGAGCACTTTGTAGGCTGATCATTTTCATTTTATTCTACTTAATATTAATTGTAGCAGCAGTAAAATCCGATGAAGCAGAGTACCTCGGATGTATTTCACCTAATGACACTACCGATTCTTTGAGCTGCAGAAATGATTTTATGTTTTCTCTTCGAATCTTTATGGTAGCTTGTCCTGAGATAGCTAGGAATAGGGCTATAGTGTTGGTCCCACAAGTCGAACAGACGTGCGGTGGAACGGACAGGCGCGGGATAGATCACATAGATGAACAACGACCTGTCCTACTGTCCGTGGGGAAGTGGGACGGCCGTTAGCAGATCTCCTAGGGAAGGGAGACTGGCGATGGATGTGTAAACAAGCCGGTGGGGTTCATAGACACTGTCAGGTCAGGTCACTATCCTCAGGCACCCAGGTAGAAATGTGGATGGGAGATATGATGCAAATTAACCGAGGAGGTGTAGCGCTGGTTTCGATTTCGAAGAAACAGGATTCACTTCTTGCGCATCTACAGTGTAGGTTGCTAGACAGGTGACAACTTTACCGATCTTTAGAAATGGTAAGACGACGTGGTCAAAGAAGCAGGTGCTAGGAATGGCTTCCTGAGGTTGGGGGGCAGTTATTGTCTCATGCTAGCATCGATACGCGATTGGTTGTAGTACGTAGATTGGTGCGTAGAAAGTTAGTGACCTCCTGTCCATCACGTACTAGGTAGGTAATGATTGGTCGTAGATAGGTAACGGAATGCCAGAGAGCGAGTGTATAGTATGTTTAGCCAATCGCGAAAGGTGATGATCAAGAAGATGAGAATTTAACATCACCTCAGTCAAAGAATCGAAGTCTGACGCCAGATTCTCTGGGAGGACGGTGGTAGCAGAGGTTTGTTCAAGGCTGTTCAAATCCTTCGCTGAAAGTTAGTCTTGGAACCGTGGCTACTCCAGCACAACTTAACCTCATAGATGTGTGATCGTATCTAATGCAGACTTCGCAACACTTCATAGCACCAGTAGCAAACAGAGGCTTGAGACTAGTAGATGAACGTTGGTCCCTCATTAGGCCTTGTTAAGCCAATTAGACACTGACTCACGTTACGTGGATTAGCAATAAGAAATTATGACCTGGAACCCTAGAAACTTGACATATTTGGAAATTTGAAGTAACTGTATTTTTGTCATTGATGAATAAAAACTATCTTTTATTAAAAATATAAAAAAATAAAAATATATATATAAAATAAAATAAAAATACATTTCTTTCAGTTCGTTATTGGGTACTTACGCTTGGGGCTCGAAGTCGATTGAATTATCATTATTAGCAATTTAGTGTAAGTGTTTTACGTAAATAATAACATGTCGGCGCAGATGTCGGAGATATCGAGAGTGTACGACGCCTCTGTCCATCCTTGTGTGCCTATTCCCCGAGGTTCACGACATGGCTTACTTCTTTTGCATGGATCTTTGTTTTTGTTTGCATGGGCACTGGGCCACTCCAGCTCACCTCAAGATAAGTCCCTACCTGAACCCTGCCCAACCCTGAAGGTGAAAGGTCGCGAGCATAACAATCTGGTTGTAAAAGTGGCAACAACTGAAAAACACTTTTGTGTATGACGCTGTTATGTCTGATTCTGTTTGTGAAATGGCATTGCTCCCGCTTTATAGTGGGGGAAGTACTCCATGAATGCACTGCAATAATAATAATAATAATAATAATAATAATAATAATGGATTATGGCGTTTTAACTGTCATACATTATTTGAAAGCTTGTACATACTTCGCACGCATTGGAAGCATAAGGTATCTGGCCAAGAGACTGGACAACCCAATCTTTCCAACTAGCAGCGAGTTAGCAAAGAAGGTTAAATGTAGATGCTAAAATCCACACTTCACATTTTGTGCCACAGCCATGATGAGACATGTAAGTTCACTAAGCTATTGAATCTTTTTACCTTGCTTAATATTACTGCACTTTTTAACTTTGATTCAAAACCATATATAATAAAACACCAAGACAATGATTCTGACAGAAGTGCGTCTTAACTTTTAACTATCGCTGTCCCCACATCTTGTGCGACACACACGCAGTTTTGCTGCTCTGTCTCTTCTATCACATAAACACTTTCCTTTGCATTCTTGTCTGAAGAAAGGGCATTGTTTGTCGAGCTTCCGAAAGCACTGCAGCCAGGTATCATGGTCAGGCGAGTGGCTGTCATCGGGGGAGGCGCGGCGGGCCTGGTGGCCACGAAGACGTGTCTGGAGGAGGGTCTGGAACCCACGTGCTTCGATCGGCGTGACTCGCTGGGCGGACTGTGGGTGTTTGACGAGAAGGTGCAGGAGAACCTGTCCTGCTGCATGTCATCGACCATGCTGAACACCAGCAAGGAGATTTTGGCCTTCAGTGACTTTCCCATGCCTAAGGTAGGCAAGACAAGGGAGATTACTCTGATTTTGGCGTTTCACGACAATTTTACGTCCGTTTCTGAAGGATCTAACTTAACAATAGGTAAATGAATCTTGTTACTTTATTCTTACTTGTCTAACGGGCGAATCATTGAAAGTTATTACACTCTTCTCTATAAGTTCCGACAGTTTTATAGCTAGCAGCAACCATTATAATAGAAAATACAGCGACAGTTGTCGCGGATTAAATCGCCTTTTCCCCTGTCATACACGTATCTCAGCGAGAACAATCCTATTTGCAAGAGTCTGAAGGTAGAAGAAGCTTCGCCAGCATCAGAGCTCGAACATGGCTGTGACATGAGCCGTAACAGCCGGCCGCTTCTATTTTTGTTTTTCTACTGTTGGGTGACTGCTGCCTGGACGGTGAAAAATGAAAGGGGCCTTCCAAACAGTGGGACGTGGCCTGGGTGGGATAAACAGACGAGGGAATTTGACACTTGATATTGAGTTAGAAGATTCAATATGCCAGGTGGACACGTTGGCTATGTTATCTCGTCTTCGTGTTATGAGCCAGCTGCCTTCCAAACAGTGAGGCAAAGAGGGACCTGGGCTGGGTGGGATAGACAGACGAGGGACATTTGATACTTGATATGGAGTTTTCGTGCTATGAGCCAACTGCTGTTAGAATATGCTACTGGGACCAGAAGAGGTATCTGAGATCACAGGACCGTTTGACCTCTTGTCACTCGGGTACTCTCGGATGTTCGCTATGACCTTGTAAAGATGTGGGCCGGAAATGACGTCAATACTGTAAACCACTTACAGGGTCGGTTAGGCCAATTACCGGATTCGCGTGCCCACAGCGAACTCAATAAATTCTTCGAACCGCAGTTCAGCGTGAACAACGTTTGAACAACGTTTAAACAAATGTCAATCAGTAGCATTTCATTTCCAGAAACCACAGGCTGATTGCGATGGTTTCTTATTTTCAGCAAAGCTGTTTCCGCTTGGCGTTTGCCAAGCTATTAAATCGAAACGTAATGGAAATATCAATTTCACAAGAGACATATCCTCTCCCTACAGGTAGAGTTTGTCTTTCGGGAATGAGAGCACATTATACAGCTTTATCAAACGAAACCATTATTCAACTGTTACCATTAAAAATCACAGTTAATTATTTTATTAAAAATACTAATGCAAGTAAATTAGAACCCTGACCTTTATGGTCCTTTAATGCTGAATCTTTGATTCTAATTTTTTACGAAGCAAAAATATCAGTATATGTATTGTCCATAACTTATATAACTAAGATTACTGAGGTGAAAATAGAGCAAAACTGTGAAAAGTGTGCTGAAATTTGTCCCAGGAATTCCCAAATTTTATGCACAACCGCCAAAGTCTTGAGTACCTCCAGAGATATGCCGAAAACTTTAAACTCGACAAGTTCACGCGTTTGAGCACTGAAGTCGTGAAAGTCACAAGAGCGGAGGACTTTATCGCCTCTGGAAAGTGGACAGTGATAAGTACTGAATTCTTGTGTACTATCAGTAACAATAGATATGGATGATTATGATATCCCCCTTGCTAATTAAAAAAATGTCATTGTCATTTTATATCGCTGTTTCATTTGTCCTCACACTCTCTCCTACACAATTCCGCGCACCAACCCGCCCACCCGTATGAATATGTATCTCGCGAAGCCTGGCTATAACTTCATTACGTGGTAATTTTTGTGGGAGGGTGTGACGGGATGTTTTGCGCAAAACGTTTCTTGAAACAGGTACCTGGCTTAGTGTCATCTGCATCTTAAAGGGGGGAAAGAGTATAATATTCGAGAGTAAACTGCATGCGTGGAATTTATTTATTTGCGAGCTGTTGTTTTGTTAAGAAATACTTCTAAGGATCTAATGCTTTGCAGGTAAGAATCTGAAAAGCGGAGATACGATGACTGAGGTGTTTGACGCCGTGCTGGTGTGCTCCGGACACCATGGTGCAAAGCACATTCCGAGACTGCCGGGTCTTAGCGAGTTCAAAGGTCAGATTCTGCACTCGCACGATTACCGCAGACCGGAGGACGTCAGAGGCAAGAGAATTCTAGTTGTCGGCATCGGCAACTCCGGCGGTGATATCGCCTCAGAGATGTCTCTTTCAAAGGAGGTATAATCACGTGACTCGTAACCACCATTTATACGTTATGCTTGTCTGTTTGTAAGTTTGATCGTTTGTCTACTTTTCATTGGCCAAAAGCAGAGGGTACGAGGGCTTAGGGAAGCATCCCTCCTTCGCAACGTGTCTTCTAGTCGTTAGCATGCAAGCAGGCACACATTCATTTCCACAACACTCTTTTTCATTCATTCCTTTTTTATAATCTCTACCATCACTTCGATGACACTAATCACATCATAAGAGCGACAGCCCTTCCCTTACTAAGCTGTCTTAGTGTCAGTTGATTGCAAAGCTATACTTCCACGATTCCAATTGAAACTAGACAATTTAGCTGTGAAGTCTTTCGTGTGAATACAGAAGCTCTTGGCTATGTTTATGCAATCATTTTCCAGGTGATTATGAGCACACGGCGTGGCGTGTGGGTTTTGACGCGACAGGGCACACGGGGCATTCCCTGGGACATTGAAATGTACACGCGCATCGGGGGACTGGTGGACAAGATGCTTCCCGAATCCTTGTCTCAGGCGATTTTGGGCGCCTATTTCTGGGCCAAATTGGACCATGACATGTATGGGCTTACAAGCACGACGCTACCGAAGGGGTCAGTTGTGATGAGTAATAGTAAATCTTTAAAATAATCTTCGATATTGTGTGAAATTTTAGCAGTGATTCGATATTTCTAATCCTAAGCTCTCTTACCTCGTGTCTCCCTTCATATATTATCACTGGCACAGCTCCTAGCTTCATTTCCGTTGTGGACTCTCTCTCCATATATATATATATATATGGTCCACCAAGCTCACTTAGTTCTTTCAGTGACAGTCGTCTTCTGTCTCTAGTTCGCTTCAAGCGTAAATCATACAGATTTTTTTCTCCTTTTTTTCAAGATGAACCTATAGGTAGAAACTCTAGAATTCTTTGCCCTACAATGTTAAACACTTATCCTACATCCCGGCCTTGAGATCTAACTATATAACATACCTGTTTTTTAAATGATACTCAAAATCATCCTATAAAAACTTTCAGATTATATCTTTAAGAGTTTATAGGCATCTGTTATCATTTAGCATACTCCTTATCATGGGCCAGATACGTTAGCAGTCTGGTAAACTGGTAATAAAGTCTGAATAACGCAGCTGACTGCTGGGGGTTAGCATTCAGCTAACTATACTTCCCGGTCCGTGCAAGCTAACACCTTTGACTTGTGGAGCAGACAGTCATGGGGTTAACTCATGCCCATGGCTGGGAATCCACACTACGAACCAGTAGGTGAAAATGAGAAATGAGTAACTCATTTATCAGGGGACGTAACGGTGAAGAAAGGAGGGGGTTGGCCTTCATGTACCCTGTCCAAGACAGGGCAGACCACATACCGGTTTAACTAAAGCCGCTTGGTTGTGAGAATCGTTAACCTTCATCTACCTTACTAACCTGCTCGTGGTAGGCAGAGAAGATAATAAAAAAAAGAAAAATCAGTGCCTCAGTTATATCAAAGGGCAAATTAATTGTGATGACGATTTTTTTATAACTTGCGAACCTTGGACAAGAAATGTCAGTCTAGTCAACAGAGGCGCTTTCTTATTTGCGTGTTCATTTTCAGTATCTCCGGTTTCCTTAGCGACGATCTGGCCAACAGAATCCTCTGTGGAAGGGTGAAGATCCGAGATGACATCAGGCGATTCACAGAGTCGAGCGTGGAGTTTGTTGATGGGATGGTAGAGGATATTGACGTTGTAATCTTCGCGACTGGGTATCACATCCGCTTCCCCTTCGTAGAGAAAGAGGTTGGATACTCTTTTATTTTTACTTAAACCCTTACATTAAAACCTTCTTTTTAAATCTCTGCTTCGTTCTTTTGTGAATAAGAGAGAAATAAAATTTATAAAAATAGAATCTATAAATAAATTATAAGAATGACATTTAAATAGGAATATTAAAAATAAGAATGAGTTAACTAGAATAAGGATCTATAAAATAAATAAATTATAATAAGGATCTATAAAATAAATAATAGTACTCATAATAAATCATTATCCGGATCTATGCACACAAATATTGTGAAAATAAGAAACCGACACCTACGTTTCTCATGAGGTTAAATTCTACTTTGCATGACTAAAGCTTAGGAAATGAACTAAGAAAAAATAAGATCAAACTCTATGTGTGCTATTTCAAAACAAAATAATGTTTGAAAAAATATAATAGCAAAAAATATTAAGAACGGTTTACTTTGGTGGTCCCGGGAATACATCCAACTGCACTTAATTTATTTTGACATACAAGTCGATGCATTTTCAAACAGCAATCCAAGATGAACTTTTCAAGTTAGGCAGGCTACGCACAGTGAAGAGCAAAATGATAATAACCGTTTTGTTTATCTTGACGAGGTGATGGACGTGCAGGACAACGTAATGCGTCTTTACAAGAGAGTTTTTCTTCCGGATCTGGAGCATCAGACGCTGGCCTTCATCGGGTTCTTCAACGTAAATGGCGCCCTATGGCCTTTCTTTGAGCTGCAGAGCAGGATGGCTGTCTACGCAATGACGGTAGAGGACTGTAGATTATGATGTTTCTATCACTTAATTTTTAAAGAGCAGAATGGCGTTTTGTGTTTTCTTTAAAGAAAAGGCTGTGTGAAATAAGAGCAGCACTTCCCAATCTCCACACAGTACCTATAGTTCAATTCTTGCAAAATGCTGTCCCTAACTCTTATGTTCATCAGCTGTGCAAGAACCTTGGGTATTGGTCATCATGTCGTGATCAGCTGGGCTTTTGTATCACGTAGATTAAAGAGGATGACGTATATTCACGACGTAGGTTATGAGTGGATGAAAACTTGGAAAAAGGAGAGAAGAAAAATCTAACTGTGGTAGACTTGACCGAGCTCTGCCGAAGGAAAAGGAGGAGAAGGAGAAACAAGGATTAGTTTCCGGAAATAAACTGGGCCAACGCTTGCTGAATATCCTTCCTTCGGCATTATTCGGATCCATTCAGCTGTCTCTATATCTGATTTAACATTTATGGAATCTTGATGTTGTATTTAAAACATATTTTGTAGAAGTCAACTACTCTTAAGAGTCCACATAATTTTCCATGCTGGCCTTACATTTTAGTCTGCAGTAGTGACTGTAGTTATACATCAAGTGCATGTTTTCGCGCTGATAACTGTGCAGGGTGTTATCAAATTACCAAGCAATAGAAAGATGAAAGAGGATATCCAAGAGATGGAAAACAAACGAGCTCAGATTTCCCCAGACACGCTGCGACATACAATCGAGGTGCTTTGGTTTCCATACATGGAGGAACTTGCTGAGGTGATTGGCTGCAAGCCTAACATTCGTAAGTACATCTACACAGAATGCAAGAGCAGATACCTACAATAGTTCAGTTACAAAATACAAAACAGAGGAGAAACAGGAAGGTAGGAATAGATGGTGAGAAAAGAAAGAGATTGACAGGTTCTGAAGGTATTCACGAATAGCTTTAAGTCAATCCGTGAAGACTTCGAAGGTGGTCACTGTAGAAAGCGACAGGTGGAAGATATTCCAGGCACTGAGGCCATAGAGAAAAAGAGCGATGTTAGAGTAAGATTAGTAGAGTTCTGCCAGCATCTGACTGGATATCATTGCTGAGTACAAAGTAGTAAACTTCGTTGCAATTATCCATCGAGGAGAAAACCATATAAATGATTGTAAATTTAATATAAAACAAATACATTTAGAAGAAAAAACATTTGATGTAGCAGACAACTGTCAGCTGTGAGTCTGTCTTAGATTAACCTGACAAACGGGTTTGAATCTGTGACAACATAAACGAGAGCTGTATGAAATGCCTAAACTATTTTTCTTAATTAGCGAGCCACGTTTTCTTGTGTTGCAGTGCGACTTCTCTTAACGGACCCCAAGCTCGGACTCAAAGTCCTTTTTGGACCAGTCTTAGGCGCCCATTATAGGCTGCAGGGACCTGGACAATGGTCAGGGGCCCGCCAGTCCATTCTTACAGCCATGGACAGGATGCGCTTCCCGTTTCAGACCCGGAAAATACCATCTGGGTTGCCCAGAAGCATTAATTTGGTGCGCCATTTGTTGTATCCATGCAGATTACAAATGCTGGTTTTGTACTTTGCATTTGCGATTCTTCTAGTGTTGGTTTTCTTAGTTTAAGACCAAAGCGACTGACACGTTATTTGATAACAGACAGACAGACAGACAGACAGACAGACAGACAGATTAGTAGATGTGTACAAAAATAAACAAGAGAAAATGAACACCGTGAAGGGGAGGTTGGAAATGCTGACTATCACTTTTTACATCTGTAATTCATTGTGTCATTTACATCTCTCTCTCTCTCTCTCTCACACACACACACACACACACACACACACACACACACACACACGCACACACACACAGATGAGATATTTGAACACTATGCACTTACCAATGAATGCATTAAGATTTCAGTTTTTAAAGCTCTGTAAGGATAAATCTTTCCCGACGAATTACTACACAAAAATTTCAAGGTGTGTAATTCTATTAACAATTTATCGACTTGAGTGGTCTCTTCATAGAATAGCAAATAAAAGAATTAAAAAACGCAAGTTCAGTTTTTGATTAGCATTAAGCACTTAGAACTTACTGATTTTTCAGTATGTCAAGACTGAAATCTTTTAAGCGACGCTGACGATAGCAATCAAACGTGTATCAGCAAATCTCTCAGCAAAAGTAGTTAAATAAAAATTCGTAACATTACATATATTTTTTCATGTGGTTGTAGTAACGAAAGACCTTAGTAGGAGAATACTATAACAGAAAGCTATTAAAATGTCCTTTTATCTTCTTCTAATAATTTATTATCACTTCCTCGCCATACACGCTGTAAAACTACCAGCTGTCTGTCGACTGTAAAATATTATTGCTGTACTTCTTACTCCTAAAGTCTAACAAAAAAAAAAAATAAAACTTTGCAAAGGGGAAGAATAATAATGCTTATGTGGTAATCAAGATAGCATTTTGTAGACAATAAATAATAAGTTCTGGAGATACCGTTGAACATTGCAACTCAGACAAGAGAAAACAGGGGAGGTCATCGCTGTGCAAGGGCAGACAACTTATTGGGGGTAATGTGCGCTCGTCAAACCAAAATGTAACAACAAACGCATCAGATCCTGAGATCCACATAAAAACATATCGTGCCTCTTGCGAAATTAGTAATGAGCAAACCGTTTAAGAACTGCACATTGCTGTCAAACCTAGCCTTCGAAACCGTAGTTGATTGCGAGGGATAACTCTGTCACCAAATTAGACCATTAAGAACAACTTAAGTCCAGAATTGTTAGAAAAAAAAAATACAGCAAGACTAGAATATCGAGATGCAGAACAGAAAAATATAAGGTCAAAAGTCAAAACAGTAAGAGAAAGCAGTTGGTCTACAGCTTGTCGAATCTCAATGTATGCAATATGCAAAATTGATATTAGTAACTTCCATGGAATACTTCTTAAAAGAAAGATAAAAATTTATTCTTGTCAGATATGAGATTTATAGACTTTTGCTTACTACTGCTTTTTATGTCTTGGGATAAGCCATTGGCAACGTGGCTACTTTCTGGAATGAATGATGGATGAACAGCAGAAATGATATAGACGACAATTAACAAGAAAAATGAAATATTTACGAGATCAGATACATGTACTGAAGTGCAATAAAAATACGATCATTTTTAAACAATACAGATCTTTTTCAACAAGCATAATCAAACAAATATCATTTTAATTGTACCATTATCCACATATTCTTCCCAGTATTATTCTATATTGTAAAACAAGAAACACCTGCCTTAAAATAAAGTTTGCAGTATTGATATTCAAGAGCAAGTATATCTAAGTCAATACAAGCCCTTTTGAGGCAGAACGAGTAACTTACTTAAAAAAACAAATTTATTTGGTAGGGAACTTACAGCAATCTTATCTGTTAATTTTATGATAATCTTCAAATATAACATTTTAAAGTATGAAAAATATAGCACTTTAAGGAGTCATATATTTTAAGAACTCTTTTACCTTGATGCCCATAGCACTGAAAATGTAATTATAGATATACATGTATACTCACTTACTTTAGATAAACATTAGTATTTTTATGCCTTATTATTCAAGTAAAGGTAATTAATGCCTTATACAACAAAAATTATGTCAGTTATGTCTCCCTGTAGCAAAGTATAGTTTTGTGTTATTTGCACCATTAAGTTATCTTTAATCATCTCATTTTATATGTGATTTACATGTGCATTGTGGGAAAAGTGTAATATCGACAGATCGATTCCGAAACAACCATTGTCATGATTCATGAAACGTTCTTGTGATAATGTTTTGTGTTTCCCGTTTTGAAAATGACATGCCTTGCCCTCTGACAATGTGAATGTACAGAAAGAGGCAGGAATAAATGTTTAGTGGGTTGAAAAATGTTTTTATAATTACTGGGTAGGGGCTCGTGTAAGGTTGTTTGTCTCCATTTGTGTGAATGCACTTCTTCTGTATTGGGAATAACTTGAAAAGTGCATGTGTATGTGTGTGTCTATATATATATATATAAGATTGTAATAAAATCATTTGCGTGATAAAAGAAGCAGTTTAGCCATTTGTTATTAAAGTAACTATACAAGCAACTTAACCTATACATCGATATCCAGAATCTCGATGGGCGAGGTCTATCTTTGAGTTGCCGTCGTTCCGTAAAATGGCGTTCATGCTCTCAGAAGGGTTCACCGAGACCAGGCAAAAAAAAAAAAAAAAAACAAAAAAACCCCAAAAAAACCAACAACAAAAACCAACTTAACTTACTCTATTACCCGGTTCATTAAAGGCCGCTCATTAGCGGATTACTCTTCAGTTCCCTTATATGGCTCATACCCCATCATCGCTCCCCTCTGCTTAGGATCGACCGGCTTATAACGTACTACCGTTACTCGGTCTCGATAAGATAAGAAAGTTAAGTCAGTGATTGAACTGCGTTGGACTGTCTCCCCTGATACAGATTTATATTGGACACAGCACGTAGACAATGTATTGTATATCATGGGAATACATGAAATCAGATTTGCGTTGTTGTTAATTGTTAGTAGTTGGTACGTTTGACGGAGTCGTCGTGGCCGAGTGGTTAAGGCGATGGACTTGAAATCCATTGGGAATTTCCCGCACAGGTTCGAATCCTGTCGGCGACGATTTTTTATTCATATAAATGGAATATAACGGTGGTGCATATGCCAGCGTTTATTGTTGTACCAAGAGTTAAAATATAATTAATGTCGACCTCTAAAGGACTTTTTTTTGTAAACGGTCTTGATGACTTTTGACCTATAAGTTGCCACGTCAGTGAAGATGGGGAATGAAAACAATTTGAAACTGACTTGATGAATGTATTTATAGAAGCAATACCTTGTATCCTTATTATTTAAATTACTAATAATATTTTAATAATTAAAAAAGTCAGACCTGCTGTTGCGGAAGTTTCGATCCTGTTTCCTGCGTGCGCGAGTCGTGAGATGTTAAAGCACAAACTATAAGCAGCTTGGCTCAATCTATAATTTTATCCTGTCCCTACTACACGACACAAGGTGACACAAGCTTGGCAAATATTTGTGTCAATGCTGCGTACAGGCAACATTCAGGTGACTTGTAATGTTTGCTTCCCATTTCCTGAGCAGAAATGAGAAGAAGAAGAATTAAGGGAAGAGAGAGAGAGAGAGAGAGAGAGAGAGTGCGAACATTATCTGTCAGTGTGATCAATCTTAACATGGCACAGTTTTCACCTACACACCTATTAGGCCTGTAAAGTTGACGTCATCACCTGCGAGTGACTTCCCTTACTTGGGGTAAACAAAGCCGCCCACGAAGCCGCCAGCTTCGTGAGATTCGAAAACTATAAGACCAAGACATTATTGAGCTAGTGTTAAAAAATCTGAATGCGCCATATGCTACATGTGAAAATAAAGTAGTAAGTCGATCGCATGTTTTTCATTGTTAAAAGTCCATGTGTGCTAGTTCTGTTACTTATCCAAGTACACAACTATGTCAGTTATGTTTACAACAGGTGACGGATGAGTCGCCTATACCGAAATCACTGTATCAATTCTTTAACAACGCCTTTGCACCATGGGTCCTCCTTAAGCTCATATTCATATTAGTCTAACTCTGTGGTTATAAAGATGATAATATTTTATACTATGATATAAATATCTTACTTAAAAGATTATATTATCCATCCTGTTTTGTAGAAAATATGTAGTAAAAATCGGATGAACTGAATTTTAGATGTAAGGTAAGGTCTATACCTTTGTGTGTTCTTGTTTTGTATTTATAACAAACATTGATAATCAATATAAATTTAATATAGCATTAATAGTTCATCACAGTTTAGATTGTCATATATAAGCATACAAATCAATATATATATATATATATACACTTACAGGGAGACACTAAGACAGAACCCTGACTTTTAACCTACTGTAATTAAAACTGACCCATGGATTTCAGAAGTTTTTAAGGGTGGATGAACATTCAATTAGAATATTCTAATCTTAAAATTAATAGTAAAAAATTTTATGATATAAGACAGGAGTACAATTTTTCTCTAAAAACAACTGATGATTTTTGAGTCCTCCTAAAGTTTAACTTTAAAGAAGAAAAATTCATAAGCCTTATCAAAACCAAAAACAAAATGGTTAGTTTATCCTAACTGCAGGATTCAAACAGATGGGAACTAAGTTCCAGGCTTCTTTCCAAACATCTTTTAACATTTCCTAGACACCTACTTTTACAATAGAGCATAAAAACAGTACATTGATGATATATGATTTGAACAAGAGATCTGTAGCATCAGAGATTCTGCTCTTTCTGTCAATACAAATGACAATTGAAAAAAAAAACTGACTAACATCTATATGTGTAAATGAATATCTTGATGAAGATCTATGTATTTCTATCAACCAGTGTGTGTGTGTGTGCATATGCAAAAGTAAGAGACAAATAAGCAGCATAAAAGTGCTAAGTAAAAAAAAACAAGCTAAAATATCTTTTCAGAAGTAACCATCAATTTAAATTTAGCTTGATAGTTTGCAGATAAGCATTGAACACGTGCACTGCAAACTGTCCAAGTTTATGACCTTTTTAGACTTAACAAAACTCTCCTTGAATCTTGTGTTAGTTATCTCTTTGCCTTGATTCATTTTCAAAAGTTACCAAAGTGTTTTATTTAGCAATAGTAATTTAACATTCTTAAAATAACTAACTTTCACACGATTCGTACCCAAACAGACAAAAAGAAACTAAGCTTATGACTTTAAGGATAAATGTAGGTTTTTGTAACTTTAGAGAAGCAGAGTGAATGAAAGGACCACCTATAAAAATTAATTAAACTGATATGTTAGTATTTTATGTTACCAGTTTTTACTAGATCTTGCAGTCAGAAAAATGACTAAATTTGGGGTACTGCATGAAGCAGTCTCTAATTAGTTCTTTTTTTCTATTTTGTTTTTCTATTTCCTTTCTATAAAATATTTTATGCTAGTTTTCAAGAAGCTGTACAAAATGAACAGCCTTTCCATGAAATAAAATATTCATAGAATAAGTATTTTTTTTCGACTGTTATTGCTATTAAATAACAGGCACATACAGCTGGTGTGGCCAATATTTTGACTAACCTACATAAAAGTCTTGAAGGCTATGAGACGGTATTTTTTGAGTTGGTGCCACTTACTATCAGTAACTATGTAGGCCTAAGTGAATTACAACTGTGACAGTATAAGGACTTCTAGTAAGTTGTGTTGATTTATTAGCCAGCTAAAACACACACACACACACACACACACACACACACACACACACACACACACACACACACACACACACACACACAAACAAAATGTATGTAGATTATTCCACATAATATGACCATGTATTTTTCACAAAAAAATCGTCTGAAAACAGCTTTTAAATGCTTAAAAATACGATGCTGTTTCAGTGACAGCACACAGCCGCTTAGTCTTGATCGTGTTTGTTTACCTCAAGTAAGGGCAAGTAACTCTCGCTCACATCAAACCTTACAGGCCTAGAGCTGCAGTGACCTTTTTAAATAAATAATTCATTTTTTGAAACGAGTGTTTTGGGCCAGAAGCTTACCGATTTCTATAGCGACCGTGAAGATATGTTGACAGAATTAATACTCATGTATTATTGCCTAAATTCAATGATTTTGTGCGTTGTTCTGCAGAAAATTGTAACCATTCCACCAAAGTTTACTTGTCAAAGACATCTGAAGAGGCCATGCGGGTCCAGAATACTCGTCACAATAGTGTCATAATTAAATGAAAAAATGTGCTCTAAGCTATATATATATATATATGCAGGTATGTCACTTTTCGTAGCAAACTAACTCATTCATGAAAAATAAAAGCCATGCAAATTTACAGATAAAATCAAGAGGAAGCAATTATATATTTCTGGAAAGTATATATACACATCTTGGGTAGATTTATAGATCTAAATATTTTACCATTTATCTCTTTTCTAAGCTTCTGGTAAAGTGTAGAGGCTCCTAAAATATATGATTTCGATATTTGAGTAATCACTTAATTTGATGAAATACTTAAAAATATTGTATTGCGACAGTCTTTAGTTCAACCATACAAATTATTGATTACTAGACAGCATAATAAGAAAGTAGATGTTGGTCTCTTAGCGAAGGGTGTGCAGTTGTCGTCGTGGCCGAGTGGTTAAAGCGATGGACTAGAAATCCATTGGGGTCTCACCGCACAGGTTCGAATCCTGTCGGCGACGTCTAAGCTTTTTGTTTAAATCTTCAGTTTATTACAAAAACAGACACAGTAAGCACGATATCTCAGACTGACTAAATACCTTGAGTAAACAATAGGTTAATGACGTTAATCCTTAAACATGGCTACAACAAATTATTGATGTATGGCGAATACTAGAGGAATTTTAAATAGGCTTAAAAGACCGTGAGATCGTCAGTATCGATTCGTGACCCATAAGTTGAAATAGAAGCTGAGTGTGATAAGATCCAGCAGGGTCACTGCTGCAGCGTTGATTGTAATAACTTGGATTCAGATAAAAAAAATTTAAGATAGTGTGTGCCTTCTCTAAATTTCTCTAAATTTTGTGGATGTGGATAGTTTTCTCCTAGGACCCATTGATCGTTAATCGTTTCCCCAGTACAGTGCAAAGTCACCCTAAAGTGGAAACAATTTGCGATCAAATAAACCAGTCATTTATATTAAACAATTTTAGAAAACTAGAAATTAAAAACAATTATGCAAAGGCTTTATAAAGGAAAGAACAGTGGCTAACAGTCTCACGGAAAGAAAAACGATCCCATTGGGAAAGGGCACAGTTGCTTCCCTTGGACTGTTGCAGGAATTAGCTAACAATAGTTACGTCCCTTGTTTGCGCACGGCTTTTTACAGATCGCACTGGCTGCTGTACTGAAAGAGAGCAAGCAAGTAAGCAAGTTTGTTTGTTGATCATTTTCGCTTCACCATGGCTCTGCCATTTACCCAAAGCAATCGTATTTACACACGACAATCCTGTCTACGCACGACAATCCTGTTACAGAGATCGAGTTGTCATTTTCACGCTA
The DNA here is from genome assembly GCA_004794655.1 of Marisa cornuarietis. Taxonomy (NCBI): domain Eukaryota; kingdom Metazoa; phylum Mollusca; class Gastropoda; order Architaenioglossa; family Ampullariidae; genus Marisa; species Marisa cornuarietis. Next base: position 4,475,057 of record SMMW01000627.1, read on the forward strand.
AATCAACCAAATTTATAAATGGCGAGAAATAGTTCATTTTTAAAGAATAATATGCTTAAAAGTTGATATTCTTTCATGTCTCTTAAACAGTAAAAGGTCTTACATGCATCCTCCTAGTTTTGAATATTAATTGTAACAAGTTCTGAGACTACGCAAATGTTTTTTCTTTGTACTTCATTTTTCACTTTTTGCTTTATTTCTCTCGTCTCACTTCCCATACTTTGTCCCAAAGCCTGTATCTGGGAGCAGGGAACATAAGTGGCTCAGGATTGGGGAATGGAACGAGGAAGGTAAATCTCCTGTTTCTCATTCTTGAAGCTTCATTTATGTCTGCTGTGGTGAGTGTTTTAGGTTCTGGGTGAAGCCAGCCTTGAACTTATACCTCCTCCGTAACCGAGCGCAGCGACCGTGAAGCATCAGATCCACCCTATGTATTAATTTGGAATTAACACGGCACACGTGAGAGTTACTCTAATTGAAAAAAAAACAATTCGAAAAAATCTTTATTTGCAGTTTGAGACACTAGCGTCCAACAGCTATCACAATATCACACGTGCGCCAGGTAATTTCCTCTTACAGATCTTGGTTATCAAGTTTCGCAGAAAATGGAGTTTTATTTCCAGTTTTAATTTGTTCGCGTTTGCTTCCTTTATCTGCTGGTTAATTTAGAGGAAGTTGATTGCCTGCTACAGAAGGAAAGCCCCCCCCCCAAAAAAAAAAAAAAAATTGAGCGAAAGACATAAAGTACAATTGCGTCTGAAAGGATTAAGTGAACTATTTATAAATAGATACCTCATAAAAGAAGAGAAGAGCAAGAAAAGTATCTAAAAATTAGATACACACCTCCACGCAGTTGTCATACTAGAGAAAAGGAACAAGTCACGAGTTATTGAAGACACCTTTATTTGATCAGGAAAAAAGTATTCGAAAAGGTAAAAATCAATTTTGCTACTACACACATTTCATTAGTTTTTGTTGTGGAATCTGAAAACAACCCTATACCTACTGTGGACGATCGGTACAATTTACAAAATCATGCCAAGTCATCGCTAGCAGATGATGAGAGAAAGAAAAAAAAAAGAAAGAAAAATAGTTGCAAGCGTCAGCTCGCGCATTACTCAAGACCAGTTAGCTTTAAGTATCTTAACATCTTCCTTCAACCGACATCTGTGGCTATACGCTGTAAACCAATTGTGTAAAGGAGTGCAAACATTTGTGTAAACCAGAAAAGTACGAATAAACTAGAAAAGTACGAAGGGAAAATAAGGAAAAAATTGTATTTTTTTATCCCCGCGTGATTGCAGGGCGTCTACACTAAAGCAAATGTGACGAATGATTTTTAAATTCAGTTTCTTTCCTTGTTTTTCTTCATTCTCTGTTTCCCTCCCCCACCCCGGGTCTCAGGCAAATACAATGCACATCCATGCCCAGGCAAGCGAGCTAGAAAGTGTTTGCAGGTGTTTGTTTATAAAGTTTTTAAAGTAATCAAGTGTATCATTTTATTACTTCGAGTGCATAAGAGTATATACAAAATTTGCTCTCATTCTCTTCTTCCTTTACGACACACACACACACACACACACACACACACACACACACACACACACACACACACACACATGTACATACATATACATACATACACACAGGGATAGCATTATAATCTAACATACGCTCAGTAGCGATTATATATATATATATATTTTAAAATTTGTGCTTAATTGCTGGAAATTTTTTTTCCCGTGTTTTCTTGGTCCCAGCACTGCTGATCTATTTTTACCTGCAGCCTTCATATGTCACGTGTAAGAAAAAAATTTCATTAGCTACACTGTCTGTGACTATATCGCCATAACAGGAGATCCACTCAAGGCTAAGTTTGTGCCATCTTCACCTGCCATTCCCCTGTGTGACTCACATTACTTATTATCACAAAGGGCACTGTTCTAATCAAACTTGCTGCCGATTTTCGCGAAGCTCACCCATTGCAAATTCATCATCCTCCACACCCTTCCTCACCGACATTACGGGTCAAGATCGATTTCTAATGTGCTTTGAAGACGAGGTATATCTATTTGATCTACCGCATTGAGAACTCACGTGATATATTACCTGTCACAGTTACACCTGGAGGGCGAGTTGCACAATGGATTAATTCTGTTTCCAACTTCTCTTTAAGTATCGTGCAGAGTTTGAACATGGTTGGCAAATATTGTCAGCTTAAAGTGCGTTGACTACCCAAGTCATGGGCGAAACATTATGCAAGATAGCTATTATTATTATTGTTATTATTATTATTATTATATTATTATTATTATTATTATTATTATTGAGTACTGGGACTATTACTATTCTCAAAAGAAGTTTTTTTAAACATGTATGCAGGTCTCAGCAATATCCTTGATCAATAAAACACCTTTAAAGTACTTCAGTCTACAGCTCAACAACCGCTAAAGTCATTTATTCACAAGACACACGATGGCATTGTCAAACAATCTGTCATAAGTTTAAGCCGACAACGTAATGTTAAAAGTGAAAGACTGGTTCCATAGGACATACATACATATCACAGGTAAGAGGTAGACTACAACCAGCCGTAAGACACTAACAAACATCACGTCGATCGCTTGCTGGGTTGTTTGTAGTTTGCAAATATTTTGCCTTCGTCCTACAAGAGGAAACAGTGATATCCGCGTTATATACACTTGGCGGGAGTTTAACATGGGGCTGCTAAGTGCCTTAGCTTGTGAGGATAAATCTTGATAGAGTTTCAGGTCCCGAGGGTATTTTTCTAATATCTTTCCAGTTTCAACAGCATTGCCAGTCTATCAAAAGCTTCCTTCAAAGTTGGTATTGAGAACTGAAATGATATTTTAATATGTTTGTAGTTTCTAATTGGAGTGATCGATAGACAAATGAAATAGTAAAGCGAGAAGGAATAAAATACCGCAAGAGCCTGAAGAAAGAGAAAAATAAAGACCTTTTACGTAAATAGAGATATTTTGCGCTACAAACGAAACGAGAGAGAGAGAGACTGCAAGGTGTGTGGAGCTGTTGGCAGACGAACGGTCACCTGTTTGAGGACTTCCCAAAACACGAGTCATAATTACAGACGAACATTTAAATAAAAGATTAAAATAGAACACTTCTGGAACTTTAAAAAAAAACTAGAACTCACTGCTAAAGATTTACAAACGATTTTAAAAAGACCACATGGAAAAAAAGGACTTGTATCCGGTTTTGCTGCTATTGAGAAGAATTCAGCGCCGTAATCGACATTTAATGGTCTTCAAGATTTCCGGTTCCAAAAAACCTGCAGACATTTCTATTTAATGCGAAAAAAGAAGTAGATAGAACAAGTCTGAGGAGTTTCAAACTCTGAATGCACGTGCTTTCCGTTTTTATGACGTCATCAATAGCCCACACCACAACCTTGTTTTTTTTTTGCAAGCATATTATTGCAACAACAACTACTAGAGTCAGTTTGATTCCCACCTAAAGGTTTTCTGTTATGTGAAGCTGCTCCCATCGTTTTTTTTTCCTTCATGCGCAGATGTCATTGGTCATTCACTTCAAATACGACACCGGAAGTCAAGATTCGGGTCAAGGTTTTTATGTAACTATCCTTCTCTTCAGTGCGTCTTCTTAATACCGGAGCATTGAAACTGAACAGTCTTCTGCCATGTTCGTCTCGTTCCTTTTCACCCAAGGGATTTCATTTTAACCTCTACGACCAAAACAATAATTAAACATTTTCCACTAATGTTAAGAGATATTTGGCAGTAAAATTCAAAATCACAGGGGATATAGATCGGGTCTACACCGAACGAACGGAGACGAAAACAAACAAAGAAACGATTAATCGACCGGATGGACGGACAAACGAATGGATCGACCAGCCAGCAGATCCAATCGACCGACCTGATCCGACTTGCCAACAGGTCAATAAACCTGCTACAGAAAGAAACAGACTTGTTTACTAGCCTAATGGCAAATGTATAACTGAAGTATGTTTTTTTTATTTATCTGGAAAACTTAAAAGGTCGCCAAATAATTAAAAAAAAGGACGTGAAGCAAAGATATGTTTGCGATTTTGCGCGTGAAAACGTGAACATATTTTCGTAGCTAACATGTCATGGTATGGGTACGTTAGTGTTAAAACATTCAATGAAAGGCTTTGGACAGCTCACTACTACAGGTGCGCTTTAAAGGTATGAAAGACAGATTTGTGTATAAAAAAACGAACATAATCCAGGAAACAGGTGTTACTGAGCTCATACCCAAACACCAGTGCACCCGCACTCTTGTAGGTTCACGTGTACCGCTGCAGCACAACCACCAATAGACTCAGGCATCACACACGCACTTTCACAGCAAAGGAGCATTAGAAAAAGTGCTTATAAACATCAATACGCTGCTAAGTGAGAAAACCTGAACACTTTTCTACTCTTATGGTAAATTAATTTTACCTTTGTAAAGGGGCCGCAGTTATGAAGCGAGGCAAATTCGTAGCCCTAGGGGAACACGGGAAACAAACATCTTGTTTCCTAAGTTATAAAACGGTGTCCAAACCCTGCAGATATGGTTTTACCCCTGGAGCAGTAGTCATAAAGTGGTGACAAAGGTGCCCTGGGATAAAGAAACAGGATGCAGTGTCCGAGGGGTTTGGAGACCTCTTTATAAGTTTAGAAACAAGACGCTTTTTACCCTGGGGAAACGGCTTACCCTCGTTTCAAAACTACGGCCTGATAAGATCACGTGAGACTTTGTGACCTGGACCACTTAGCAGCACATCACATATCGGTTTGAGTTATTTTGACCCAGAACAGGTTTTGACTACCTGTGAATTACGCCTAGTGAATCTGGCCAAAAACATGACAGAGATTTTGTTTGTGTTACCGCGCTTGCACTCACAAAAAACATATGTGCACGATCGCGCGCGCACACACTCACACGCATAAAAACATAGACACACATACACGCGCACACGTGCTCGATCACACGTACGCACCTCAATGACTAGAAGTTCTTCGTTAAAGTACTGGCCATGAGGGACTTGTGTATGACACCACAAGGCAGTAACAACGGCTGTTGCAGCAAACGCTGGCCACGCCTGCAGCACCCATATGCGTCGCCGCAACAGAGCCCCCCAGCTGCAGCAAAACCCTGACCAATAGCTGATCCCCCCTCCATACAAACGAATACAGCTGGATTCCACTGTTTGTCATTGTGTGTGAGGTCCTCGGAAGTCAACACTAGATTCTTCTTTTCCTCCAGCAACGATTTCTCCTCATACAGCAACACGTCAGTCCGCAGCAGAACGTTGAAACAAAAAATAAACAACCCTCAGACCTCAGTCACAGGAGTGAGATCTTCCGAGTCTCCCATCTGGAGCAACTTGCTGGCTGTGTCCGACACGTCACCCTGCAACCGTACGTCAGAAGCGGACACAACAGAATTGGTGGAGCTGTCGATGCTGGCCTTGGCCCGTCTTGGCTTAGTGACGCCATCTTTGTTGCCGGCTTTCCTCTTGACGTAGTGGTCGCCGCTTGACGGTTTTCTGCTAGAACGCTTTTCGTCCAACATCTCGAACGTCGTCACGCCGCCCGTAACGGCAACGGGATCCGACGCCAACAACGGGTGCATCTCCACTCCCTCTGTACTGTCAGACATTTCTGTTTCAAAAGAACCCGGATTTACGCTGGACATGGCGAGTTTTGCTTTCTCAGGCGTGGATTCCTTCGCTTCGGAATAGATTTCGGCTTCGGTCACCATGCAGTTGCTTCCCTTGGCCCTTTCTTGAAGCCTGCTACGTTTACCGTTCCCGTTCTCCGCACTGGTAGCTGCAGGTGATGATCTACCCTTAGAGTTACCTCCCCTGTTTGGCGATCTTTCACTGTGTCCATGCGTCCCGTAATTCGAGTCCGTCTTTATGGTTTCTTTTCTAGCTGAGCCTGGTCTGGATACTTTTCCAATGTCTACGTGGTTTAACGTTGGATCAGGCTGAACACAGCTCACGCCTGTTTTAGGGCTGAGGGGCGAGTCCCCATCGGAGGACTCCCCTCGACCACTGTCCTCTCCTTCTGTGCCTTGAGGTGGGGCTCCACCAACGGGGAAATCAAACGGTTCTGGCTTAGTGTGTTCGTTGGCACTATTCGTGCTGGGGTCCTTGTTTGTTGCAGCTGTGGTGTTGCTGTTCGTGAAGAGAACACTAGGATCGGACAACTCAGGAAACACGGAAGCCAGTCTGAAAATTAAAAAAAACCACACTAATTAGTGGATTAATAATCCTCACAACCAACAAAACCACCACCCAACTAATATGCGTAAAAGGTAACGGTGATGGTCACATATATCATGTTATTGAGATATCGTATGTTGTATGTTTCCAAAGTCTATAAAGATTTTTTCCTTTAAAATATGTGAATAGCACAACTGTTTATAAAATATTTAAAATCATTCCCACAGCAAAACACACTTACATTTAAACTAGACATTTACGATAATATATCTGTTAGCTTACGTTGATAATCTGATACCAAGATAATTCTGTAGTTTTGAAGTTCGTTGTAAAATAAATCGATTAAAACAAACTTACCCATGATTGTCATCCCTGTTGCAAGTAAAATAGTAAAATAATATATAAATGCTTAATTTCAATTATTTGTTCTGTTATTTATAATTAAAGCAAATAAATGTCATTTAAGTATCAGGGAAATAATAGACGGTATGCGGTTGTGATAAGTTCTTATTCTGTGTTGCTTGTAATTCAACTTTAACGTGCGATTAAGTAACGTTTGATATAATACGGGGTATCTATGATGACATCTCATGTTGAGAATACTAATAAGTTATAATAAAGACTTTGGGTTCCGGCTGAAATAAATACTGCATTGTTTTAACAGAAAAAACGACAAAATGTCTGGATGTAGGAGCAGTCACAGCAAATTCAAGCAACAGCCAAAGAAGAAAACATTGTTGCCCAGACCATTGACATCAGGCAGGAAAAACAGTTTTCAGTAGGTAAAGAAAGTGCTGCGATTTGTAGGACAATCCAGTTCGCAGCCAATTGTTTGAAATAAAGAAGAAACCTTAAGAAAATTATGTATCGATCTTGTTTTCTAGACTGCTCTCAAAAAATGTTTAAAATATAGTCAGTTTTCAATATCGCTCAAAAAAAGAAAAGAAAAGAAAAATAATTTAATAATAATTCAAACAAATGATCCCAGAGCAGCTTCTTGCAAAACATAAAATTCTATCAATCGAGTTTCACAAAAAAACTATTCTCTGAAAGTTATTGCTTTAAAAAGAGGGAACGTTTTAGACAATCACACGGTAGAATACGCTTAAATCTTACTTTTATTAAAATAAAGGATCTTTTTAGTGACAGTTAAAAAGACTGAAGAAGCCACAGGAAGATAATAATTCATGAGAAAAAAAGTTCGAAGAAATTAGAGATTTTATTATTATTTCAGCGTTTACCAAAAAAATCTGAATCACGTAACCCTTTAAATATTAGTACAAATATAACAAGGCAGCAAAGTCAGGTCTGATCTGCTTAATTATCGGTTAGATGATGATTACGGAAACATGAAAGTGTGATGTAAAGGAATGACAAATGTTGGGATAGTAATATGAAAAATCAGATTTCTGTCCAGTGGATTTCTGTGAAGAGCACATGGGTGAAGGTAAGAACAAAAGAAAAAAAGAACAGGAACAACAACAGCAACAACAACAGCACCAACAACAATAATAAAACAGTGTAATTCTTAGATTCAAGGAAATGAAACAGAACTTCTTTCTCTCTTCCCTGATAGTAGAAAAGACAGCACCGTAAAAACAAGTGTGGAATGTTCGACCGGCTTTTCTGCCTTGCTCCTGTGAGATTTCCAAAGCGGAAGGATAATGAGTGAGGACACGAAAACACAAAATTAGATTAAACAACTTTTTTGGCCTTTGGATAGAGGAAAAACAACAATAACGGAAACTCCAACTGTTCCAGCATAAAACAGGAGATTTATGGGGAAATAGATATCTGTGTGTGTGTGTGTGTGTGTGTGTGTGTGTGTGTGTGTGTGTGTGTGTGTGTGTGTGTGTGTGTGTGTGTGTGTGTGGATAGCAGAGGGTGGCCATGGAAGTCGGAATCCGCTGACTGTGAAGGGGTGTGGGTGGGTGTGGATAATAGGGGGAGGGAGGTGGGGGATAAGAGGGTGAACAGAGAAGCACTCTGCATTATAAAAGTGTAAATAGAACATGCAAAAAGAATAAGTTTGTAAATATAATTGGAAGCAACCCCGAATATAGCAATAGTTTGGATCATCCGTATTAGAAAGCACATTGCCTTCACATGCAAGCAAACATACATGGAAGTACAAACACGCAAGCGCACGCACGCACGCACGCACACACACATACACACACACACACACACAAATATGAATATGTTTTGGCACTCCGGTGTGTATTATATCTCAAAAGAACATTTACCATTCTCTAAATATCAGCCATGTGCGTTTGGGTCGATTTCGGTTAATACTATCATAACTCTTTGTCTGTAGAACATTATGATAATGCTGAAAGTCTAGTTTAATCCCTTTGCAGGAGCACACTCTAAAATCAAGACACGAGTGTCATTATTAGTGAACAGATTGAGACCAGTCAAGCTATGAAACTCTAATATAATTTTATCCAAGCAGCGAGTCACCTACACTTGTTTCTCAGATGCAAGCATGTTCACATGACACTAACGTCACCTAAATGACACTGAAGATGAAAGTGTAGAGGAATAAAGTTTGCCAGCCTCATTCCATTTGGTGTTTGGCGGACGATTTTATCGATTGAGAGCCTTTGGTCTAAATCAGTGCCAGGAGCAGCGCCACTTCAAGAGTCAAAGCCTGCCTTGGCCAGGGCAAACGTCTCCTGGTCAGTCAATAACTGTACTGCTCAGGAATTATTCTACTTTCTGTTAGCTTTCATGAGTGGTCCTGAAATTCTAAAAGGAATCACACAAAACGAGTCTTTCCATCAACGCCAACATAAAAAGCAGGGAGAAAAACAATCAAACAAACAGAAAAACAAACAAACAAACAAACAAACAAACACAAAACCAACCAACCAAACAAAATATTTAAGGGAAGAAGGACTTGGGAAAATCGCTGAAAGCTGAATGTAAGATATGAGCGACGACAACATAAGCTCTTTCAAGAATTCACGTGACCGCTGCCTCGCTCTCACAAAACAGGTTTGGAGTGAAGCGATTCGATCCTCTTCATGGGTAGGAGAAATTCTCGAAAAAATAACTCTTATTTTTAGAAGAGGTTTGTACCAAGTAGAACAGGAACATCACAGACATTGCTTAAATGATTTAATTTCTCACCTTAGGGAGACAAACAAACACATCAGAAAAAATAAATACTCTTCGCGTTTAAGATTTTCCTTTGAATGTCTATGTCACTTACTACGTTTAATAAGTCTTTGTAAGATCTACAAATTACTCTCAGTCTGGTTATTTTGATTTTAGAAAAGGGACAACTTGCTTCTATCTACTTAGATAAATTTAAATACAACAAATATGAAGTCAATTTGATAAGTATGCCATTATTGCATCGTCGAGCGCCTTTGTGCGAAACGATCAGGGTAGCAAGTAAGTGAAAGAAAGAAAGAGGGAGGGAGGGAGGGGCTAGAAGACAGAGAGGGAGAACAAGACATACTTACCCGGTAACGGGAGGGGGTTTGGGAAGCTCTCTTGTCCAGCCTTCCTTTCCGACTAGCCAGTAAGTGACCACCTTCCCTTTCCCCTGCACACACACACACACACACACACACACACACACACACACACACACACACACACACACAAACAAACAAGCTGAGTCCATCATTAAGCCTTGAGAGCAAAACACGATGGCGCACACAGATCATGCGGTGACTATCGACGCATGCGCGAGTCTAGTTGCATTTACGCGGCTGTTGCCCCTTATAATAGAGTAATAACAGGAAGCAATTCACAAAATAACTTTAAAAAAAAATTAAGGGAGCTAGGGAAATGCAAAAAAAAATTGCTAAGATAAAACATAAATTAAAATCGAAGAAATAAAAGTAATCCTTGTTTTAGGAACGAAGAAAAGAATTTCCTTCATAAAAAAGCGCCAACGCGTTTCTTTCATTATGTGGAAAGCAATCATTTTAGGTTCCGGAGTTTGAACTGAAATGAGCGAAAGTTCGATAACTACCCAGGACGAAGAAAATAACACGAGGCGGCTTGCTGTCGCCTTCCCTCTTTTTCTACATTTGTTTCTTTTTGGTTTACTGTCTCGTTTATTTTCCGTTTGTCCATCTATCCCGATGAATATGTGTTTGTCTTTCGTTTTATTCCTTTTATTTCTTCCTTCGCTTGTTCATTCCTAGGGCTGGGCGACCTAGATGTGGTATGGTAAATTTTTCGGTCATCGCAGAAGGTTCTGGACTGGATCTCATTTATGGCCACACTCATTTTTCTTCTGGATGCAACATGTTTTTGAAGAGCTGTCCTTTGAGGGATTTTTCCTGGGCACTCAAGTTTTTTCTCTTTCAGCACCCTTTTCAGCAAATAACGTGCGTCACTATTGAAGGATTTTTTTGATAAAAGCAACCTATATTAAAATATATTAAAATGCATAAGATTGATGTAAATCCCAGTCTGAGGTGATACTAAGCACCATACTTTAGAACATGCAAGAAGCATGGCGTATAGAGGGCTTGAAGGGAAAACTGTAGCTGGAAAGATAAGTTTAGAGACTCTAAAATATTCAGTAAAACAATGTAGACTTTCTGGGAACCAAATCAGTAACTGAGAAAACTACAGACTTAAGGCTTTACTTTGGACAAAGAAAACATTACGATTCCATATCCGGATAAAATAAAACTAACAGCATTTTTAAGATTTCAAGAACTGCAGTAGACGAGGCATTTCAGTGACATTTCTGTTGAGAATTTGAAAAAAAACCTTAGTAGGAAGGACTCTGGATAATGGGAAAAGCTAGTTCTTTAGTTATATTTGTCCTGGAGGACGCTGTAGATTAGACGATCCTTCTATCAACAATTTATAATCCATCATTATTTTCCATATTTTCCAGGCGACGAAAGTTAAACACATCAAAGTAGAAGTTGTTCATTATCTGATAATAAATGAGAAAAATTAAATCTTTCGTGGAATATTAATGATAAATTGTGATATATATATATATATATATTACTACATAAGGCTGAATTCGTAAAATTATGCATTTTGTTGTAGGAGTTCAGGTGATCTATCCGGAATAGCTAAGCTTCGGAATTTACTTGCTCAAAAATGATGATAGTTTGTCAAATAATTATCCATTTTCGTATACTTTCTATTAATAGAATTCCTGCTGCTGCTGCTGCTGCTGCTGCTGCTGCTATATGTTAAATGAAACGGTGTGATCATTGAACCTGTTTTGTGGGCGGTTTGTTTCAACTCTCTGATTACTGACCTGTGGTTGTGTTAGATATGCAAATGCAATAACAAACCTCACGAGAAAATATTGGCACTTGTGGGTTTGTAGAAAGAATCAAGTTTTTGTCCACTCCTGCTACTTCGGGGGTATGGAGTAGTACTGGGTCTATTCTTAATCTCACGCTTTTGGCAGATAGTCGTAAAAGTTATCTTTCTCAATTAGCACAATACATTTATTGCTTCAACCTTCAGACAATTGACTTTCCTGCTCTATTTTTAATGTGAATTTTTTTTATTGCGATGACAGTAAGCATTTAGCATGTTTGCCGCCATGGTAGTGGGTCGTCGACCTGATGTCATTCTCCCGTCATCTGACCCAGGAATCCTTCCTGAATCTGAAATCTCTTCTGACCTAGCATAGAGGATTAGAAATCGTAAACTTACCTTCAGCTCTGTTTCTCCTCTGAGGTCAAGATGGTATCCTCCCAGCTCGTCGAGTGCGTTCTTACAGTCCTGACTTACGTGAACTCTGAAAGCTGTAAAATGTTTAAAAAATATGTATAAGAGGTATCACCAAAGTCTTCAAAATAACTATCATCGTCATCAGATTGTTTCTGCATCACCAACGTTGTCTTACTTTACTGAAAAAAAGTATCTGATCGCATAAAATGCTTGCCAAGTTTTCAGTCTTACGTGTAGGCCAATACTAGCTGACCACATCTCATTCAAGGTCGTGTGTACCTACCAGGTATTGGTAAAACACACCGGTGAGTTATGATTTATTGTTGTTATTATTATACTCGTCGTTTTCATCGTCATAGAAATCATGTTCATCGTTACTACATTCATCCACAACATCATAAACTAACCGACCGACCGACCGACCGACCGACCGACCGACCGACCGACCGACCGACCGACCGACCGACCGACCGACCGACCGACCGACCGACCAATTTGCCAAGTGACTTTTCGACCCTTTCTCTTCCTCTGCTAATGTTACAAAATTTGCAAACCGATGACTGTCTCGTCCTAACTTGTTTAGCACGTTATGTACGGACTACATTTCAAGGTACCTAACTACTTATAGAAGGTATTGCGCTTTTAAATGGATTAACTCCTTCCAAAGAACGGTCGACAGTTCGTGAGTAGAAACTTTGAAATGACTATCAGCGGCTGGTCAGCAAGAAACGCCCGCTAGCACTCTTCTAAAACTGACATTTTAGTTCGTCATCCTTGAGTTAAACTACGCCGGTGAGACTTTTTTGGAACCAACCCGTGGTCACGTGCGCAGGACACGCTTCTCGCGCAAGCATTTTTACTTCCCTTTGTCCATTTTTCTTTCTAGCGACACTTACGATAGAGCGAAGCTGGAATGAATACTTTTTTGCATCCTATGAGGGCACAAAGAGTTCTTAAACATTTAAGTCCTTCTACCTCAGAAGGGTCTTCTGGGTTGGCAATTGGCCCTTTGTATGGGGGGATGGAAAGTTTCTGTAGAAGTTTTCGATCGAGAAACAGCAGACACGCGGTCCATAAGCTCGTTTCCTTTATGATCCCACTCTCCCTTTAGCGGTGAAAGGAGCGCTAAGTCATTACCGGAGTTACATACCGCGACACCTAGCGGCACTGATGTATATGTCAAGTTTTGTGGAGAAAAAGTCTGAATATTAGAGAAGTAAACACAAATTGAGAGGTATTAGGGGCTGTGGTTTGAAAGAGCCATCGTTTCTTTCATGGAAGTGGTAATATTCTCTTACCGTGCTAGTTCTTAGTTTGTTTATTTGGCTACTTATGCATTATCTACCTTTGGAATGGCGCAGGGTTAGCTATTGTCCTTGTATTGAGTGGTACATAGGTGTTTGCTAACAAGCGTGACATTTCTTCAAATTTACTTCTTAATTCTCTAATGTTGCGTTCGTGTTCCTGGTCACCAGTGAAATGTAATTAACAGGTTGTGATTACAACAAGGTAAATTATTGTCACAATAACACTTACTACTTAAGGTCCGAAGACCTTAAATACATCTCACATTGCCAAAAAAAGACAAATATCTAATTTATCAACATTACCCTGAAAATGCACTCTTTCTTAGTGTTTTGAAATTTGTAAATACTTTTTTTATTCTGATAATTAGTTCAGGACACTTAGAAAGATTTAAATTACACTTCAAAAGCAAATGAAGGAAAATATTAAAAATTTTAAACGTATAGATGAAACGACGAAAGACTTGCAACAGAACTGTTTTAAAAACATAATCTAGATTGCTCAGTTTACGTCAGCCATCTCAAAAATTTTGTCCGAATATCTTAGAAGTAAAATCAAATTGAGATTAAGTTTAAAGAAGAACAGGTCGAAGAAGCAACCAGTGAAGTTAACCTGGTCATAGCAAAACATCTGTAGCATGTAGTCACAGTGAAGTCACATGCTTCAAGAAGAGATCACGCTTTGACCTGCAGATCATGCAAACTTTGCCGCAGCTTCGAAAAGGAAACAAGCAGGGGAAACAAATACACAAAATAAAGAACTTAGACTAAAGCGGTAGACAAAAGATGCAAAGAAATGCATAGACAAAGCTCGTAATGAAAACACACAACTAACACATGTAGAGAAGCACGTAGATAAAACATGTACACATGCGACCCAGACGTAAAGACAAACCATGGAGACGTGTAGACGAAACATGCAGACGAAACCCATAGACAAAATATGTCGAGGAAGCATGTAGATAATATATTCAGACGAGACATGCAGGCAAAACACGTGGACAGAACAAGTAAACGAAACACCTAGATAAAACACGTGGACAAAGCAGACAGTCGAAGCAGGATACAAGTTTTGTTTGAAGATAGTGCACACAAATCTCCTACAAACTGAAGTCTGAAAAAAAGACAAGTTACCTGCGCCTGTTGATTCCATTCGGGATGCCGTATTTACAGTGTCTCCAAACAGACAGTAGCGAGGCATTGTAAGACCTACAACTCCTGCCACACAAGGACCTGCAGGGACGAAGACATAAGAAAGGACATGAAGCTAAGCGTAGACACATTCGGACAAGTCATTAAAGTTATATTTGTAGTTGTTAGATGCCTAATGGGCGCCTCAGAGGAAGCTGAAAGCAGCTCACTTTAATGAAAGTCATGTGAAGAAAGACACAAAAGGGTTGTCCTATCTAACTGCTGTTTCCTCTGATACTGGCGAATATTATTTTATGTAACAGAAATTCCGTGTTTAGCGGTTTAGGCCCACAGCAGATCTTTCACCATAATTATCACCACAGTAGCCTTTTTAAAAGAAGTAAAAATATGTGTTTTTCTGAATGTATATATTTATGCAACAAACTTTTCATCGACATCTGATCTCCATACACTGTGTGTGTGTGTGTGTGTGTGTGTGTGTGTGTGTGTGTGTGTGTGTGTGTGTGTGGAGAAGGAGGTTTGTCATCACTTTGTTATGTATGTTTTGGTGCATGTTTAATGTATGTATGTGGATGGATGGATGGATGGATGAGTGGATGGATGGATTCATAGGTATAAGAATTTGTGCGTACTTGGGAATCTAGAGAGTTCTCCAGGAGAAGAAAACAAAATAAAAAAAACTAGCATGCAAAAGTTAGAAAACGTGAAATTCCGTGGAGGGGTGAGACAGAACAGAGACGAGAGAAGAAAGCGGCAGCAAGTTTGCAGTAGGACCACTTTTATCGCTTGAAAGTGCCCAGAACTCCCCAAACCTTCAACAGCAGCTATTGATTTCTCCAACCAACCAAGTATTTTCCTCCATACCTTTCTCCTTCAAGTTCCGAAACAGCTGCTTCCCGGACCAGAAATGTCGACAAGGAAATCCCAGCCTACAAAGACTACGCAAGTTTAGCTCACGTATTTGTATTTGACAGGTTGAAAGACAGGCAGATAGATAAATACACCAGCAGGACGATCGATAGACAAGATAGAGAGATCGAGTCAGGATTTTTTCTGATACAGAATCGCTCGAACAGCAACAGCTGTCCTCTATTTTTAGATTCCACAAACTTTTAAATGGAGATAACTTTTTTTTTTTTGGATCGTTACAAAATACAAGCAGCGTTGAAGTATTCACCTGCCCTGCAGACAATGGCTAATATTTGCAAAATTACCCCAAAAATACAACATTCTTGTAAGAAGTTAGGTGATGGGAGGAAAACATCGTCCGCAGCCTTGAAAAAAAAAGTTGTTCGGCAGTTTGGATTGTGTGAGATGACGGCTAACAAGAAGCCAGTCTGGATATCAGGGTCGGAGGTCGGCTGAAGGAAATTTGTCAAGGAATCGGATGATACGAGGGACAGCTGCGGAGGCTGCACTTTTCGACCAAATGAGCAAAGTAGTTGCTTCTAGATGATTCTTGATAAGTAGAAAGTTTTGATGACCATCCCTGAAAAGTTCACTGGGGCCCCCTTATTATTTTGCCGGTCCCTCTTCCCACACCAACTTACCCACCTACCGACGCGCCCGCGCACATAAACACACACACACACACGCACGCATGCACACACACACACACACACACGCACACACACACACACACACACACACACACACACACACACACACACACACACACACACACACACACACACACACACACACACATCACTTCCTGAGTTGAAAGCCGCGATTTAACTGATGCAGTTGTATTCCCTACAGCAGTAGTACGACTGAGCCACAAGAGGAAAATGATTTTAAGCCATCACAGCAAATAGAAGCAGGCGACAGAAAACGAGTTGAAAGCACTTTTCTGAATGTACATCCTGTCGGAAACAATTCGGCCCCTAAAATTTTCACCTCTAAAAGTTTCCGGTGTTTAGATGGACTGAACCTGATAAGAGGCTCTTTGTATCTTGTGAGAGGGATAACAACCCACTAGCATAAATTAAGAGGTAACAAGATCAAAGTTAAAGAAGAAAATCAGTGAAAAAGAAAAAGAGGGAAGTGAACAGAGAGAGATGAGAGGATAAAGAAGAGAAGGGAGTTGGAAAGAAAATGGAAGAGACGGGAGATAAAAACTAGAAAGAAACTGAGGAGGGAGAGGGAAAGATAAAAGAGAAAGAAGAGAGGAAAAAAGAAAATAGAAAGAAGGAAACAGAGAGAAAAATAAGAAAAGAGGTGACAAAAAAGTACTGGATAAATAAATGAGACGATGTGGGAAAAGAGAGAGAAGAAAGAGGCGTTAAAAGAGTGAGAGAACCGAAAAGACGAAAGTGAAGAAATAAAGAACCGCGAAAGAGTCAGAAAAGGGGAAGAGATAGCGCCAAGAAAAGAAAAAATAATGGAGAAATAATAATAATTGAAACAAAGGGAAGAGATAAAATATGAAATTAGATAAAGAAAAGAACAGAAGGAGAAAGATCTATAAGGACTGGGAAAAGGGAGAGAGATGTAAACCTTTACAGTTGGGATTTCCCCATCCTTACGGTAATGAGTTTGGCTTCCTCCGTGATCAGCTGTCCTTGCTCCTTTCACCAGCTAAGACTGTTAGCTTAGCTCTGCCTTCAGGGCAGTCTTTGTGATTGGGTCTCGCCCCTCCTCCTACCCACCCAACCCCGCCAAGCAGTAGTCGCAGAGTAGTGAGATCCTCCATCCCCTCTTTGAACAACTCAAAATAGCATTCATTGTTGAAACTGTGTTCGTAATTAGAGCGTTGATGGCTTCTGAGCTTTTTCAGCTGAGCTGGCCCTCGCAAGGTTCGTAACCCTACGAAGGATTGTACACTTTCTTTGCGAAATACTTCCCCAGCGTCTGGAAATGAGGGAATGTCACTTCTCTCTGGTTTCATGGTAGTGGAGAATGCAGATAATGAACACTTCGTATGTCTTTTGAAAAAAAAACCAGCATCCAGACACAAGATGGTGGAAAAAGTACCAGTACGCCAGCAAGAAGTTTTGTTAAAAGCAGCTGCTATGGGTAAAAAGGAAGGAAGGAACTTTAGCAGAAGAAATTGCGATCAAGAGATGAGTTTTATTTTTTTTTATTAAAGTGATGGAGAAATAAGAGACTACTTTTACTTTTTTAATTTGATCTCGCATATCCCTTCATTACACATGTATACACATCAGGGCATATTCCTTTATGCGTCAAGTGAAAACTTAGCCAATCAAAGCGCAGGTTGCGCGGTTCGACTAAAATCAATAAGAACCAATCAGAACGCACGACGCATTTCTTCTACTTTATACAAGTCATGTAACGGCAAAACTAAAAACTAAACATACCTTATATCTTATTTTCCGTAGGAGAAAGGGAGACCATACTACAGCCCTCCTCCTTCCACTGGCTGCCAGTTCAAGCTCACCTTTACTGCAAGAGGTCGTTAGAGAGTGAGGTGTTAAGACCTCACCTTTCTCCGGACCATCTTTAAGTGAGGGCAGGGCCCAACACCTCGCTCCCTAACGACCTGGGACGACCTTTACTTTTACCTTTACAGTTTTTAACTGTCTACCCTTTTCTCTTTGAACTTTTCCACAAAGTCTGCACCCGGCCTCAGATCCCAGCTCTGAAATATCTTACACAACCCAAACGAACTCTTCGGCTCACTCCTCAGTTTCGTATCTTTGTCCATGCACCTCGCTCATGTTTGCCAGGGAGTCATGTAGACTTATGTGGGGCAGTGGCTAAAGCGCCTGTCACAAGACCGGAAGACTCAGATGTCCTCGGTTCGTATCTCGGTACGTGTGTGGATATATGAAGCCTGCCTGGTGTTGGAGAAAGAAGCTATTTGAATGCTCTGTGACGCAGAGAGTACTTATAATATATTAAAGCCTTTTCTAACTGATAATCTGTCATAAGCATAGCTGTTAAGCATCGTAAACTTTAGGTCGGTGACAACCCACGCTGGTCGTACGCTTTTGAAAAGACGCTAGAATCATAAAACTGATGTTAATCAGTGCGCAGTTTGGGACACAGAATGACAAAGAATGTAAGAAAGAGAAAACAGGTTAAAAAAAAGTTCAAAAGTATGAAAAGAAAATTATGCTGAATGAGGTGGTGGTGGTAGGATGGGGAAATATCACATCACTTTGTAATAATACAGCGCAGTTAGAGAGCGATTTTCCCACGGGCGAAAAAGCACACACCTTTTCACTGAAGACATCAACTGCGCCATCACAACATGTTTATACATAACACACACACACACACACACACACACACACACACACACACACACACACACACACACACACACACACACACACACATGCAAAAATGAAAAATGACGGAAGAAATGTCTTTGTAAAATTGAAGGATCGAACCAAAAAAACACAGAACACAGCGGAGATAAATTTTAAGCCTTGGGTTTCAAGACAATCAATTCTCTTTCAGTCTTCTGCCTGCGTACTTCCATTCTTCCGTCTGCCAGCATGTTTTCCAAATATTTTTTTAATTTTAAGAATGAAAGTATTGTGCCTAGAGTTTGCTAAGCAGCTACGTGAATTTCATATTTTTTGTCTTGCAGTTTGAAATCTCCGGTCATCACAGTTAAGTACATGCTCTGCGGATTCTTGAGGTATGCACATTGTGACGCCATTCCACGAATTAGCTCTTGTCTTTCCACTAGAAACGATCCTGGTTGCCATGGTGATGAAAATAAACGCACAGCTTCGGTGTCTTGGGTACGTGGCGAAGGATCTCGTGTACGACGTCCATCGTGTGAAGAGTCACTTCAGCCACCCGCTACGCCTTTCTAGTTTATTTATTCAGAATGCTTTCCTCTTTAAAATCGTATTTGGAACCACTTGGCTAATTTTTCTTGCTCTACCTGTGTCACCCATCTATCAAAAATCAACTCTGATCAGTCTCATTCTCTGTCTGACTGGGGAAGGGGAGAGAATCCCTTATAAGTCGGGTCTGTTGGCCTGTCCTTTTCCCAGTGTCAAGCTGTCAGCTCTGGTGATTCTTTGCTGATGACGGACAACTGCACTAAAGAACAGTCTTCTACCTTCAAGTCAAACGGGTATAATAACGTCTCCCGTAAAGAGTTATCTCCCAAAATGTGGAACATTCTTGACAACGTTTCCAAAAAAAAAAACAAAAAAACGTAGAAACGGGGCTTGGGGTGGGTGGGGAATGGGGGAAGGAGGTTTGAGGGGAGAAGTTCTAAAGGCGCAGCAGTCTCTGTCTCATACCAGTTCCTTTGTGGGCCGCTTTAAGTCTCAGATGCACGTGATGGACAGCCCACGAGAAACAATCTTTCCGCCGACTGCCGTCTCGGAGGTTTGTCAGCCACGCTATAAATCTTGTTTGTCAGATAAAAAATGGCTCCCACCGCTGGCTTTCTCTCTGAATGATTGCCCTTAAGTTGTGAAATCCCTGCGGTCTTTTTTTGTGGGTGGGTGGGATACGGGAGCTTGTCGTACCACAGCTTCCGCCCCCTACCTCCTCCCGGCGACCGGCCTGTGTCTCCATGGTTACAAGAAACGACGTTGTAGCGGTACCAGCGAGAACCGTGCTGTCTTCACTAGAACGTGCACGAGAGGAAGCCTATCACTGTTTGAGGTCCAAACTTTGCACACGAGTGGCTAATGGTTAACGAGGTTAGTGGCTAATGGCTCACCCGAAGAGTGGTTAATGGTTAACGAGGCAGACCTGGGTGCTCACGCGCAAGATCGTCTTTCTCTCCCCCCCCACCACCTACCCATCCACCCAAATTGATCATTCTTACACCAGGATGAGACGCGGCAGCACGCCAGTTCATGACAAAGATAGAGGACGTTCGTCTAGTGAGTCCACAGCAGCAACAGCAGCAACAGCAATGCTGGACCACCAGCAATGTAAGTGCACTGTCGACACCAGCGTCACTCGATCGATTCCTTGAAGACAGCTTGTGGCGTCGGTTTTTTTTTTTGGAGGGAGGGTTGTGGGAGACGAACTATCCAAGACTAAGGTTACTTGTCTGCACCACGGGTTTATTTTATCTACTGTCCACGGTCATAGACCCAGGGATATTCAGATGGCTACATCTATTAAGACGGGAAACAAGACGATGACTTCAAGGCTTAGATACCCATAAACCTATATAGTCAACGCCATTTCATGCCAGCGAGGAGCATCCTGACAGTGTTTTTGGTCAACCATCGTTCGATCCCACGTAGCTGTGTGTCCACAGATGAACTATTGGGAAGCTTAAGCTTCAGCCGCGATGGGCTTTCGCAGAGGCCAGAGAAGCGGCGACGTGCTAATACGAGGTGACTAAGGGAAGTCACGCTAAGCGATTCGGCCCTACAGCTACTACAGCTGAGGTGGGGGTGGATGAATAAGGCGGGGATGCTATAAATAAATTTTAAAAAATTGCACAGCAGGGGATTCTTCCCTCGTGAAAACCTTCAGCTAAATGTCGTTGGGCTCCCAAGTCTTTCGACTGATGAATGCGATTTGAATGTCACGCAGTGCCCAGAAACGGGACATTGCACAAAAACGAAATGCTTTCTCGACACGCTTGAACCTGTTCCTGTATTGTGCGTACACACACGTACACTGTGTGTTTATCATGTTACAAACACTCGTTTATCATTCAGAAACAAACTATAGCCACTTGAAGACAGAATGTTATCACGCTCTAACAGCTGTTTATCATGCATGATTCAGCTTTATCATTCATGAACACAAGTCTGTTACGTGTACACACACGTTTATCATGCTTTTTAACACGTCAATAATAAAAACTTATTTTCATAGGTAGTCAAGAAAATACAAAATATATAACCTAGACAATGCGAAGACTATACGCTAGAATGTACGATTTTTAGTAAACACGGCATTTAAAAATGTAATGGTGGGTTTCATGATTTGTCTTATAGGTTAAATTTTAGTAAATGTTGGGATACATTATGAAAAGAAAAGTCGCGTGCGTTTTATAGAGCTGTCTAGGAGAAGATCAAGTTCTTTTATCTCCAAGTGAAGAACATAAGAGCTGCTTTCCCACTGTGTAAAGTAACCTAAAACGTTTTAACAAACAGCATAAAGAGATAATCCTCACGATAAGCTGTTTGCGTGATGGTGTCGATAAGAGAAGAGCAAAACTGCAAACAGCAGTCAAGAAGGATCAAGATCAAAATGCAAACCTCTCCAGGTACCGAGTACGTGAAAACGCCACAGGGAAATCCAAGTTTTCTCCTTCTGGGGTTTTTTAATTTTTTTTTTTGCTTCTTGTTCAGGTTTTCATAAAACTCCAGACACTTCATTAAAGTTCTAGTGGGGTGCATTTTTTCAAATTATTGAGTAAAGCTCATTTTATTTAATCTGAGTGAAACTCCTTCCCCTTTCGTTCTCTAGAAACACGCGTAAAATCGTCACAATCCACAAGAAGAAGTAAACATCACAAACATCAGGATCGTACATGCAAAGGCTTACTTTGTGAAGGTCTTAGTCAATAGGAGAGATAGGATCATATGTTAATTAGGATATCTGTGTACAAAGGTGACGTCACGAGTACATATTTCAAGGTGCATAGTGATGTCTGCAAGTATGTCCTTTGAGAACGAAATGAGGGTTAGCTGCCAAAATTTAGGAGATATTTTTGATTGCAGTGAGTTTTATCTAGTCATTAAAAGCAAATTTACGCCCCATACCAGCCCTTTAACGACTGTAGAAGCTATAGATTGTTGAAGAATTAATACCAGTCATTAGTAGTTTGTAAGCTGTAATTAATTGATATGTGCGAAACAGGTACTAGTATTGAATCTTCGTTGATAGCTATCTTGATAAAAATCACCTGAAAAATACTTTAGTCTTTCTGATTGCGAATGCACACATGGGTGGAGTAAGCACGTGTGTGTGTGCGTGCATGCGTGAGTGCGTGCGTGAGTGCGTCATTCATTCAAATGGTCCCTCAAAGCGGATTTGTGTTTGCCTTGGAAAATAAGCAGCACAGTTCTGAGTTCAAACCGAAGCACTTTTGTGAACGATACAGCTGGGGGAAAATCACTACTGAAGATCAAGAGCCGTGAAGTGTGAAAGCACTATCCTTCCAGTGGAAAGGGTGGATGGAGAGGACACACAAAGTATTGCTTTGCTGGGCTAGCCGGCCTCGTCTCAAGGCCTCCCAATGTCCTAGCGTGCGAACTTCAACAAATGAGACATCGCCAAAGGTCAAAAGCTGAGAGAGGGAATCAGGTTCTGTAATCTTATCAGTCGATAAGGAGAACTCTGGCTGGAGGTAGTCCGAAGAAGGATTTTCATGCTCGACGGAATCTCGTTTTCCAGAGGGTGGATAAGAGAAGTTACCATCTGGAGACACACGTTTTGTTTTATGTTTCTTGAAAATTATCATGATTATTGTCTCGAGGATAAAATGATGATTTTTTTTTTAAAAGCAGACGTGGATAAATAATGCTTACTTTTATATTTGGCCAGTAGCAATTTTACGATCCTTTAGAGAGGACTACGTACACACCAACATACAAACATGTATGCCAACTGACACTCGAAAACACTAAAGCACGGAGGCACGCACGGAGGCACGCACACACACACACACACACACACACACACACACACACACACACACACACACACACACACAAGAAGCTTTAAAAAGACACGCACAAACGCATGCAAACCTAGCACAAGGGAAGACGATGAATGGCTGGCTGAATGGACGGACACAAATTAGAAGAAACCTGAGAAGTTTCACGATGCAGAGAGCAACGTTCACAGAGTTTCACAAACCAAGGGCCAAATAAAAAAAGAGATAAATGCTGATACTAATTTCTTCCTTCGATGCGTTCAGCAGACACTTTCTCCAAATCTAAATGCAGGGTTACACTCTCATCGGCAAATTTCAATTTTTGTCAACGATCCACGGAGAAGCTTGCGTGGACATCGTTTTCTCCTTAAGGACAGGCTACTATACTTTGTAGAGCCTATGACTGTCGTTGTCCTTCACGGTGTTCTATTCCCTCGGACATTCAATCTGTGCATCTCATTTGTCTAACTGCAATCTATGTTCTTTCGAAGGACCCAATAGGCATCGTCCAGCATTACAGAGAAACACAAGAATTTGACCTGCAATCTTATGGCAAGGGTCAACGTTGGGTTGCATAAGAATAAGCGTGACAACAGCAACTAGGCATGGATGGCATAGCCTCTACTAGATCACGACGATGTTAACTGGACTAAGTCCAGTCCATCCTATGCCAGAGAGTCGTGGCATACCAAGCAGTTTCGTCTTATGTAATCCGCGATTACGAATTCCTGGCCAGACCGGGTGCATCACGTTATCCCAAGACCAGGGGATCACCAAATGTAGTTCCGGTAACACTGCGGCACGAATCGTTCCGACATTTTAGCTGGGTCCTGCCTGGTCCACACACTATTATGTGGACACTGCATTGAAAGATGTTTAGTTATTGCATGAGACAACGCCAATAACAAACTAATATCATCCAAACAGAGGCAATAAAATTCTAATTTCGAATAAGACCGTTGAAGGACGTTAGTAAGATACGTACACGAAGTTAGAGGTGTCACTCATACGGCACTCGATCGCATGTGAAAGATTATGACATTTTGGTAAATTTGTTATACCCAGGATGGTATTGACAGAAAAGTGTCTAGTACTGCGCGGGCACGTACGAGTTATCAGTCAGATACCTGTGCTGTCTTTCTACCTGCGGGCACCTGTGCAATTATGTGCATATATTTGTTGCAACGTTTCCTGCGATACATACCGAGTTTCTTCTGCAGTAGGGAGATCTGGTATTTAAAGGCTGGACATGGATGGGAAGTATCACGTGGGTAAATTTTGAAACAATCTTTGTTTTACGTTGACATGCAGGATCAACCAGAATGCATCGCACGTAAACTTTTATCTCAAAATAACATCATAGATTCTGCAAGATGCAAAGGAGATTTTTCTATTTCATGTCAAAATTGTTGGCCACCCTAGACCTGCTTGCAAGTGCATTTATTTCTTTTTGCACCAGACCGATCCATCCCACCTCAAGACATGTCACTGCCGGTGCTGCGTGACGATGAAGGACGGCAAGAATAACAGTCTGGCTGTTAATTGTGACAAGGGTCACCCGCTCGTGAACTCTTTTTTCATCATCATCATCATCATCATCATCATCATCATCATCATCATCATCATCATCATCATCATCATCATCATCATCATCATCATCATCATCATCATCATCATCATCATCATCATCATCTTAACAAAATGCGTACAAAACACTGGCATTATAATCGTGTGGCCCTGGAAAGATTTATGTGTGAATTACCCAACAGATATGTGTGCAATAAGTATGAGATGTAATGATCTGTAAGAGTAATGATGCCTGTGAGCCGGGTATATTTCTTTGGCGAATATACAATTTCTTTGTTACTGATAAAATACCCGTGTGCTGATGGCATGATACCTATGTGATGGGGATAAGATTAATACCTGTATGGAGGCCGATGCGGAGCCTGAGAGGTACAGCCGGCATGTGTCTGATCGTGAAGTGGCCGCACTGCGACAAGAGGTCAAGGGCCATGGTGCTTATTTCCCCTGCGTGGCGATTGCCGTTCCTGATCGGAAGTCCACTGACCACCATGTATGCGTCGCCTATTGTCTCAACCTTGAAAAAGGTAGAATTAACAAATATTATACAATTTATTGAAATTCTTTAATAGTTTAATTTATATCATGAATAATTTTAATTTTCTGTCATTAATAATTGTGATTTTACATCATTAACAAGTGTAATTTTTATTTCATTATCACTTTTGATTTTACGTTATTAATAGTTGTGATTTTTCTGATTGAAAATTGTGGTTTTAACTCGATTTCCAATTTATATCATTAACAATTGTCATTTATCTCCTTAATAACGGAAATGAAATCTATTTCATGGAGAGCTGCCACTTTATCTTATTAATATTTCCATTTTAACTTATTACTAGCTGCCATTTTTACCTTTTGAATAGCTGCGTTGACACCTACCTTGTACACGTCGTACAGCTCTATGGTGGCATCAAACATGGTGTACAGGTCGTTCAGCAGGTCGACGACCTCCATGGGTGTGCTCCTCGCAGAGATTGTCGTGAAGCCCACGATGTCACTGAAGTAAATGGTGACTTCTGAAAACTGCTCAGCCTGCACGTTGCGCCCCATCTTGAGGCTTTCTGCAACGGTTCTGCAAAAAATAGATTTAACTCCCCTTTTGTTTGTTGTCGCCATTGTTCTGAACTACAAACATACTCGTAAGAGCTTGACAAGACACGGATGTCCCAAATGAAAGGGAGACTGCAAAATTTGGATGAAATTATGGCCCTAATGAGCCTCAGCCTCTCATTACTTGTGTGAGACGCGTATGCTTAATTTTCGTGCAGGGATATACACACATGCATTTTGATCTGCATGCACGTGATCATTAATGAGATTGCACGATTGAAAAGTGCCAGAAATAGCAACAAAAAAGCAGCCATCAGCTGATGAGGACTACTCACGAAGGCAGCATCCTGAATAGAAGCTGATCCGTTTTCTTTTTTTCCTCCTCCAGCTGCATTGTTCTTTCAGCCACAATGTCTTCCAAGTCGTTGGAATATTTCTCCAGCATCTTGAACATGGTGTCCACGATGTTTGCCTTCCTGATCAATACAGACACGTGAATACAAACAGAAAGGGATAAGGAAACAAGGACGGACGGACGGACGGATGGACGGACGGACGGACGGACGGACGGATGGACGGACGTCAAAAATCGTTAGCTCAGTCATAAACACAAAATATAAGTAGCTGAATCACCAAGCCATCTATTTCGTGGTTGTTACTTCTCTCCCACCCTCCCACTGAAAATCTTTACTCATACACTATTTCTGCTAAGCATCAAGGGGTTGTAATGAAGAATTATTATGGACTCACCCACGAACCCACCAAAATGAACACACACACACACACACACACACACACACACACACACACACACACACACACACATGGAAAGAGACAGAGAGAAAAGCTCTGTAGGTAAACAGAATGAGTCTGACAGTCTTCGTGGAGAAGGAAAGGGAGAAACAGAGTGACTATTTCCTCATTACTTCTTTATTTCGCGGGCTCCCAAGCACAGAACGAGACCATTCCCGTTACAGCCAGACCAACCCTTCCTTTGTGGTGTCCCTCAAGATATCATCATCCTACCATCATCCCATCATATAACAGAGCCACAGGGCCCGTACTGTGGGATGTCCCTTCACATATTACATGTCACAGAGTTAGAAGACACCCCCCTATCTTATGTGGTGTTTCTCCAGATTTATGATCATGTCACCTCTCATGGGCTGCCTCAGGAGTTTTACTCTCTCGAATATTCGATTGCATCAGTTCCAACAAGACCAGCTAGACTTTGATGCTCCACCTCCTGAAACATTTTTTTTTCACACTCTGCTTGAACCATTTCAATCGGTTTATCTCGAGAATCATTTGACCGACATGACGCAGCTGCGAGTAGTGATAATTTATATCTGCTATCAGCAAGGACCACACCTCATTACTGTCAGTGCTGGAGCTGTCGGCTGTCTTTGATGCACTCGACCATAACATCCTTCACCTAGTTACTTTCTATTTCTTTAACAGTTTTAAGCTGGTTCCGGTTCTACCTCAATGATCACCCCCAGTCTGGAAGCTGAACGAGTAATTACGACAAACAATTACCTGTTTTCACTCATGAAATAATAATTAAGACCTTGCAAATGTTTCGAACAGTTTGCCATCATCGCGGTCCCTTTTCAAGTCTTTGTGACATCCACGACGAAAGGAGTCAGCAAAGTTCGTAATTAGTCATCCGTAGCATAAAACGATTTCCTGGCAATCCTATTATTCTTTTGTCTTCTTTGCCTGGAGATTGCTTTCCAGTTCAGTGGATGTAAAGGTTTATCCTGCTAATGCTCGCTGCATTCCCGGAATAAGTGCGATGAAATCGGCCAGGAAAATACGCATGCCAGTAAAATGATGAAGTCTGGAATTTTCAAACCTTCTGATCAAGACTCAGTTCACGATAATAAATAGGCAAATAACTAGGAAGACAGGTGTAAAGTAATACTCTCCATCTGGTATTGAAGTTGGCTTTTATCAAAACTCAGTCGACGGAGACTTAACTAGAGAGAGAGAGGGGGGGAGGGGAGGAAAGGAAGAAAAATGATGGTCATAGAACTCTACTCAACAAGATCTGCTTCCTTTCCGAGAAGTAAGATCAGAGTAGGCTTTGCTGTGGAGCCTTCCCAGGGTCTGGGCTATGTCCCTGTGTGGCCTGCATGTGCCTGGGATCACCTCGGCGGGGTAATTAACCTGCGGGAAGTGCGCTTCTTAAATGCATCCTGGCTACAAGCTGATTGCTGGGAAATTAAAACGGCCTTCACTGCCGTTGCACTAACCGATGGAAAGAGGGTGGGGAAGGCAAATGGGGCGGGGGGTGGAGGAATGCACGGGCTAAGGAAAATTTATGCGGGTCGTCTGCAAGGGTCAGTGGTGGCCACTACCACATGCACTGATGTTCCATACACTTTGCTAAGTTTATGTAAAGAACTGTCTAGGATTTTTTTGGGCAAATCTGTACCCATATTCACCTTTCCTGTTATCCAGCTTCTCCATCTTACCATAGAAACAGTATTTGATAAAAAATAATAATAGAAGTTGGATAGACCAATTGAAAGCTACAAACGAGGACAGTTTGAAGAAAAAATGCAAAGAATTATAAGTAAAGTACTTATTTAGATTAACTGATGTGTCTCACCAACCTTATACAAATCAAAAATCGAAACAGCAGCTGCAGCTCTCTTATTTCCTGTCTGTCTTTCTGTCTCCCTATCAGTATATCTCTTTCTCCTTTCTCCTCCTTTTGTTTTTTTATTCTTTGTGTCAACAGCTTCCAAAAGCCCATTCGGTTTCAACCAAAACTAATTAGCCGATTAATGATGAAACACAGCCATCCTTCAAGCAAATACTTGTCTATTTTGTCAACTTGTTATCTTTTCATTCATTTTTTTCGCCTTATCTTTTCATCTAACGCCCATCAATTACCAAATCCATTAACAAGAGAAGCGATAAAAAAGGCTTGGGATGAAGTGTACAGCAGCACTAGACCAGCACTAACAGCTTGAATCATGTCATTGTCAGCAGTAGACCAGCACTGACATGTGGAATTATCTCATTGTCGGCGTCGCTGAAGCTAAAGCCCATCTAACAGCAAAGCCACCCATAGATTTTTATTCCGCTTGTGTCTTTGTGGTTCTGACAACTGATAAAACAAACGGCAGAAGAGAGAACTGGAAACGGGATAACAAACATTCGATAGATGGTATATCCTCTACTAGATCAAGACGATGTAAAG
Source organism: Marisa cornuarietis (assembly GCA_004794655.1). Taxonomy (NCBI): domain Eukaryota; kingdom Metazoa; phylum Mollusca; class Gastropoda; order Architaenioglossa; family Ampullariidae; genus Marisa; species Marisa cornuarietis. Next base: position 4,503,850 of record SMMW01000627.1, read on the forward strand.
TGGACTAAGTCCACGACATCCTATGGCAGAGAGTCGCGGCATACCAAGCAGCTTCGTCTTATGTAATCTTGTAATCCGCGATTACGAATTCCTGGCCAGACTCTTACTTTCCACCGGTGAGTTTCTTGAACTGCTCGTAGACCTCTTCCACGCTTGGCCGCATGTCAGGCATCTCGGACCAGCACATCTTCATTGTCTGTATGAACTGAGGAGGGGCAGCCTGGGGAGAAACGGAGGGACGGCACAACGGAGGTGGCTTCTTCACTTTCTTGATAATCTCTGCGAGAAATAGAAAATTTTAGCTGAAATGACTGCGGTTCTTTAAAAGAATTATACATATTAAAAAAAAAAGTCAGTGGACATCATGCATGTTTTGTAGCCATCATGGGCCAGTTGCACAACACATTTCTAATTTTAAACACATTTAGGCCATATCTCTCTTTAGATAATTAGTTTAAAGTGCACACCACAATTTTAGAATGTTTAAAAATAAAACTTCTTTAAGTAAGGTAAAGTTGCTTAGGTCTAACTTTTCGTCCTGTCAGTACAATTTTTTGTATGTTTTTCTGAATTGCGTCAAAATGGCTAAGAAGAGATTTTGCTTCTTTAGAACAGTTTTAAGGTTTAAAAACGTCTTGTGCAACTGGCCTCAGTACGGCACGCATACCAAATCTTAAATCCTGTTACACAAGTAATCGCTTTTTAAGCTCAAGGGCTAGTTGCACAATACATTTTTAAATTTAAAACTTTTAGCCCTTCAGTCTATTTAGATAATCAATTTTACAGACAGTGCACAAGTTTAGAACTTTGAAAACTAAAATTGTTTCCGAGAAGATAAAACTGTTTAAGCCAGGCTTTCGTTCGTGTCAACACACCTATTTTTTCGTATGTGCTTGTGCAACTCATCTAAAAGTCAAGGGAACGACTTTTAAAAAAAGTTTCTAAATTTGTTTCTTTGAACGGTTTTAAGTTTTCCAAAGAAGTTGTGTAACTAGTCCCTGGTCTCGACTAAATAGAAATCGAGAGTACAGTGGTAAAACACGGGCATACAATAGAGTTACTTGTTACGACCGAGCAATGCGTTGACAGGTTCAGTCAGAAAAATGTCGCTAGAAGTCGAAACTTTTGCAAAATAAATCAGTTTTAGCGAGACATAAATCAGGTTTAGTGACATATTAGGATGAGGAACGCCACAGCGTTCACGTGTATAATGGACCGAAGGTTTTAAGGGGAAGAAGATTTTGTCCCAAGAAGTTTTACATGAAAACACAATTTTGCTGAATGTTATTTTTGGCAGGCCCTCGTTCTTAGCGGTAATTTTCTAATGAGAAAGCTTTCATGCGTTGTTGGCAGATTTTCTGACGATGCCATTGGTGCATTAAAGCTGTCACGTGCTGTTCATCTCTTACTAAAGGCAAGAATGTAAATGTTACGGCGCCACGCAGTTCTCTAAGGCACATTAATTTACTGAAAGCAATACAATTGCTTCTCCCGCAAAGTAAGATGGGCTGGAGGTTTTGTTTTTCATTGGTTTGAGTTGGATGTTGTTGCGGTTTTCTTTACGTGGGAGTTGTAAATGCAGGGGAACATATGTTGAGTTCCCTCGATTACAAAAAAACTCAAGCTACGATGTGTTGTCTTTTATATTTTTTATGTTAAAATGTGAGGTTTTAAAATGGTGACTGTCTTTGACCTATGTTGAATAGCTCTAACGACACTCATTAGCATAAGCGATTTATGTTGGTCTCATTTTGTCTTTATTATACTTTTTATGCTTTGAAATATTAAGTTTGACAAAATCTCGAACATCTACGTAAAGCTCAAAAATAGTTAATTTCATGTAAAGTATTGCTTTTGTCTAAAGGTCTAGTAGGATGTAAATGTTTTTCTGATAATTAGGTTAGGCTCAATAAAAGATACTTTGTGATTATATCACTTCTGTTTCTCGAGATACACACCTACAAATATTAATTTTCGCAGATAGAGGTAAGCCTGTTCACAGATGCCCCTAACTGACATATAATACCAGTTTTCCGATTGGTTACGCGTTCAGAAGGTAAGCATATGTACAATGCTGACGTCTGTCTTGTTTCCTTGTGTGCTTGATGGCATGAATCCCGAGAACAGAAGCGAGTATTCACCCAAAGTTGAGGAAGTATTAGGTTACTATGATTCATCCAGTCATAAGAAAAAATAAAAGTTTCACTAGAACTTAAAACACAATTGCCGGGAGGAATGAGAAAAAGCCTGGTGAAGAATTTTTGAACTGATTCAATCTGCTCTGAAAAGAAGAATTAAAATAGATCATATGAAATGCAATTAAGTGAAAAACGTTTGTGGGTTTCAAAGTGCAGCTGTTTGCTTAATAGGCGTCAAACAAAAGTGAAAGTAATTAGTCTTTGCCAAATTTAGAAAAGCAAACTGAAAAAAAACAGCGCAGTTTGCATGAGGTACAATTACATTTGACAAATGTCAAGATATAAGACGAACTGACAACACGACAGAAAGTAGCATAATACCATTCACGGGATGAAATGTTTTGAAACATCGGACACTTACACCTTTCAATTTCCAACTGAAAACAGCTAATGTTGCAAGTAAAAGATATCGAATAAACAAGACTATCATACAAAGTTTATTAAGAGTCAAGAAACACAATGATAAAGATTATAGTATGCCACACATTATTTTAAAATATTAAACAAAGCTAAAGCCTGTATTTCCTGATTGTATCAGTGGCGTAGGAACAGGGGGGGGGGCAAGGGGGGGGCAGCCGCCCCCCAAAAAAAGATGCTGGGAAGGCAAGAATGTGAACGTTATTCATTGTCAGCATGGAGCTTGTCCCCCTCCCAAAGCCGAGCATCTTCCTACGCCACTGTGTATATCCATCTCTCAAATATTCTTAAAGATACGTTTATGTTCTTTAAGTCATGTGATTTTTTCTGCTATATTTTCTGCAAGATCTAACTCCTTCTAATTAGGATTTTTTTTAGTTATTGATATATTTCTCACTCGCGTGAAGGAGAATAATAGAGCTTTTGTTCGAATACTATTTCTGTCTTCACTCTCATGTTTTCTTTGGTAATTTAACGCACAAAAATGGCAATCCATCTTCTTCGGTGATTTGTGGTGGTTTAAGTGATGTGGACGAGCTAACTTTAAGCCAGTTACAGAGGCAGTGATGCTAAATGATTAAGAAAATTCAGGTGAGCAGCTGAGATTGGATATCACATGGAATAAAAGAGAATATGCATAGACACACTATACTCAATGCTACACACATACAGGTGCGCGCACATGCAGGCGCGCACACGCACACACACACACACACACACACACAGCACACACACACACAGAGAATGTTTTGGAAAAAAGCTGTTAGAAAGCTCTACGGACCTTCTGGCGTGAGAGCATGTGAGCTGTAGGGCTCACTGCGCAGCGCCACCTCCTGGAAGATGATGGAGATTGAGTAGATGTCACCTTTGTCCGTCCCACGTTTAAGCAATTCCTCGTCTCTCAGCATCTCTGGTGCCGTCCACAGAAAATCTGCAACACGGTCCTTAGGCAGTGAGAATACAGTCCACAAGCATTCAGAATATAATAATTCCATAGCGAGGTCCACAGCAAGCTTACAACTCAGTCCAGCACAATTCTGAAACACAGTCTACAGCAAGCTTGCAACATAGTACAGAGCAATTCTGGAACACTAATCAAACTTACATCAGTAGCAGAGTCCAATGCAATACAGTTCACAGTTAAGATCACACTAATCAGCTTAAAAAACCCGATACCCATAACACGCAGCAAATTTCCCACAGGTGACACAGCCGTTGGGAATAGATACCTGAATAGATACCTGACTGTGAAGGGTAAAGGGGGGGGAGGTAAGGAAGAAGCATGGGAAAGAGATGGCCACCACCGTACAAAAAAGCTGGCTGTGAAATAAGGTGGGCCTGTAACACCTCACCTCTCACAGAGACCTTTACCTTAAACAATCTGCTAGTACTAGTCTATGCTTTTATGGAGCTGTACTGTCATCCTGTGTCTGATTAGGATGTAGAATTGTAGATGAACATGTGCACTGTAAGATACATTGACCCAAATGTATCCAGTGAAATGCGGTCAATAAAAACACTGTTACTACGACACAAATATGAAGAGAAAAATGATACGAAAAAAATACAGAATAAGATTGCAACTGAAATGTAATCCAGTGGAAGAAAAAATGTAGAATAATTTTTTTTCTAAAGCCACTGTCACATTTTAGATCCCACAGGATGTATGTTCGCTCAGGGTAGAGTCTGGCCGGTGATATCGTTTGATCATTATGAAAGCGTAATTTACAATGGGGTTTTATGTTTCTTTTCACTTTTGCCACTTAAACAAAAAATCAACACAATTCCGGAAATCCTAGCATTAATCTTCTTGTCGTGTTCTTGTCTCTCTTCCAATACAGACTGGAACAAATTAAATTTATTATAAATGGAAATCTCACAATGCGCACGCGCGAAATCGTGTCCAGCTACATGAGCTAGCACAGACACACGTGCGCACACTTACACGTAGTAATATACACAGACAGGCAAGCCAACATTTTGTGTTCTCAAGCACTAAAATTTCATCAAACATCATATGTAGACCTACAGACCGACAAACACACTGTCTAACAGAAGACAGACTGGCCAACCGTGTACCGACAGACGACAGTCCGATGACAGCCAAAATCCTGACCAACATTAAACGGACAGACAGGCAGGCTGAAAACGGGCCGTCAAACAGGCCAACATATTGCCTGACCGACCGACCAACCGAGAACCTAACCGACCGACATACCAGTATGCCGTCAGCAGACTGACCGAGGGTCGAAGAAACAGGCAAACAGCAGGCCGACAAACAGACTAACAAACAGAAAGGCTGACAGCAGAGTGCGATGTGCACAGACACGACACTCAAAAATGAGAAAAGACAGCCTTATTTAATGGCGATCTAATGGGGTTATTTGTGCCAGACCATACTCAAAGAGAAATTTTATGAAAGCGGTTACATCATCCTCAAGGGGAGAGGAGAGAATGGCTAATGACTGTGGGATGGGGGTGGAGGAAAACGGGAGTATCAAACAATAATCTCAGCGTGTGCACGTCCAGTGAGAGGAAATTTCAAGCCAGGACAAGTTTATGTTTTTATGTTGGTGATGAACAAGTTCCTTGTTTTGACTTCAGACCGGGGACGGGGGGCGTGAGGCCTATAAATACCCTGGCAGGATGCAGAGACTAAAGTCACGCATTCAGAGAAAGTTCAACAGTGGCAACAGAGTTCACAAAACTTTCATGTTGGCCACCGGCAAACCACACATACTCTCCGACCTCGAGAGATCAAAGACAAGAAGTCGCTCTTCAGACCGTCGTTGCGCATAGTCCTGTTCCAGGAAAAGAAATTTTTTGGTTGGCTCTGACTTTGGCTCAAGCGACGCCTACAGGTCTGCTAGCCTCAGCTTAATCTGCCAGAGACGCCATCCTCTGCTACAGGGAAAAAATAGAAGCGAACAGTTTTTGTGGGAGTGCGTGGGTACTGCATGAACATCAATCTCCGCGAGACACACGTGCTTGAAACCGGTGTCGCAGCGGTCTGGCAACGATGTCTCTCTCTCTCTCTCTCACACACACACACACACGTACGTTTCATATTCATAGTTGAACTGCTGGGTAACAGGTAAGCGACACATAGTATGCACACGCACAAACAAACGCACATGCCTGCATACATGCACACGTCCCAGCATGCTTCGCAAACCTGACCTTCTCCACCCCTTTGATGCGCCCTCCGTGCTAAAGGTGTGAATGTCTAGCGGTAATGTACCCTTCGCTATGCCGTCAGTTGGTGGCTTTTCAATAAGACAGCAATTAGTCCTCATATATAATTTTTTTGCCAATGATGCCAGAAACACCTGAAATTTGTCACGTGATGGTCGCATGTTTCCAATCAATGCACTAAATAATGAAGTTCACGCTAGGCTTATACAGCTACAATGCCATTACATTTGTCACAGTGAAAGTGTCTGTTCATAATTATTTTCCTCAGAAGTTTATTCAAACGTATTGTTTACATCCTTCTCTTTATCTACAACTGAAACGCCGCGTCGCAGTTAAAATAATAATTTTTTGTTTCAAACGACCTTGTAAAAAAGAAAAGAAAAAGATGTAATAATAATGTCTGTCAGAGAAACGGGTTCATGCAACTGGCCTAGCAACAGGGTGTGAGGGGAGGGGGGAGAATGCCAGGTGCAAAAACGCAGCTTGGCGTTTAGTTTGGCGGTAAGCGCTAAGCAGTCAGCTAACAAGTTTAGCTGATTGCTTCACGTTAACCATCCAGCTCACGCCTCTAGCGGCGTGGCATGTACCTTGGGAACCCTACCCGCCCCCCCCCCACTCTTCCACTTCCCCCCAAAAGCATGTCTCACCTCTAGCCTCAAAATCCCTGCACGTTTTGCTGCGTTCCAGCAATCCCGGGATCCCGTAGTCCGTGATTTTCAGAACAAACCGGCTGTCGATGACGCAGTTCATTGACGTCAGGTGCCCATGATGCCTCAGCGGTGTGCCGTGGATGTAGCGCAGGCCCTGTGCAGGCGGAAGCCAATTTTAAAATAGCGACAAGGGTGGGTAATGTTGTTTACTTGATTAGACTGAGAGTTTAGCTTTGACGCAATCTCTTATGCACGTTTACAACCACGCATTTGGATAGACGCCGATGTATTTATGTCTGGGAAATGTTTGTCTGTCCTTACACTTACTTGAATGCCAAAACAAAACAAAAACACCAAAAAATTCCGAATGTTTGTATGAATGAATTGGTTGACGAATTGTTGGATGAAGGGTTTAACCAATACGTACACGGTAACTTGTAATATACAACTGGTTGAAAGCAAGAGGAAGTAAATATAGGGAAGTTAGACAAGCTGGCCCAGTGATACAAGTTTTGGAGAAGTTTCGCGTCTAGTCCTTCACACCGAATTGCATGAAGAAGTTCTTATCTCTAGAATCGGATTTCCGTTGACATAAGTCTTGTCAAGGCGCCCAGAAAATGGAAGTTCAGTTAATGCACGAAATTCGGTGGCCATCACCCTCTGCAGCCCTCGACATATACATGAGTCTACCAACCTTGTCAGTACTCAGTGACCAGCACCTTGCGGCAAAAGAGTAGGCAAGGGAAAAAGTTTACGGCTTTAAAATTAAGCGACAATGAATACGGCTCTATAATTTAGCAAAAAATGTATATGACTGTAATTTAACTGCAAGTACTGTTGCTAGCTCGACTCATTCGCGTCATTATTTGTCGTTGGCAAAAACATCCATCTTACATCTATGCTTTTGGTCGTGGGAATGGAATCCTAACTCTGATATATTTAAAATTTTTAATAAAATAAATCGAAATTGCATTCATCTATCCCATCTGGAAAAGGAAAGGGAAAATATCCAGTTTTAAAGGACAAGAATTCAAGAATTCCGTTTGAGCACTAATTGCTTCTCAAAATCGATAGTTTACAGGTCATTACGCGACGTCAGACCACGAGTTTTTTTTTTCTCTTTTATGTGTGTGTGTGTGTGTGTGTGTGTGTGTGTGTGTGTGTGTGTGTGTGTGTGTGTGGAGGGGGGTTAGTTCACATTAAAACAAATTATGAAGTTTTTTTTGGATTCGGAATTTTGCGTTTTCTTTCTAAAAAAATAAAAAGGCAGCACGTTCACATTTAATCTACAAAAGCAACTCGCCTGGCTATGAGTGTGTAACCTGACAGTTTTCCAGGTACGACGATTTGTTGGGTTCCATAGGTGTTCTATGTGAAGTCAAGCGGCATCTCTGAACACAAGACTAATTAGCCATCACGTGAAATGGAAGTTGAGGGAAGGAGACAGGTTAATTGTAGGTGCTCCTGTAACGGAATATTCTAGCTGCCAGGGGGAGGAGCAGAACTCTTACACAATGGGTTCGTTTTAGGCACGGTTATAACCTGTACCGAAAACGATTTGAGGATTGAAGGGGTGGTACAAACTGGCCATAAACTACTGTAATTGAATAAACGGCCCCTTGTACCTACCTTTCCTTCCTCCCCCACCCGAAATTTTTATGTTTCTACAGCTTTTGTCATGTGAAGCACTCTGCTTGGACAGCGATGCCCTTGTGAACGAGCAATAGTGATTTGTCGAGGTTATCATATGATTTCAAAAGGAGAAACCCTATCCTTATCCAGTTTTGAGGTCTTGATGGATTTGCATTTTTTTAAATACAGAGCAGAAAGGCCTTGTCCCTGCCCCACTTCGCGACCCTTTACGATATCGACATCGATCAGTGACATTCGGAGACCCCGCTTGTTGCTTGTATGGTGATGTTAGTAACTGTATTCTTCTTTTTTTTCTCTTTTGTGTATTTCTTCCGTGTACGCATCTTTTAATTGCAAAAATGCAATAAACCTCGTTCTTACAGAGTAAAAGTTATAAACAAAAAAATTAAATCAGAGACTTACATGGAAGAAGAAGAATCTTCAATGTAACTAAAGCTGAGAGCTTTTAAAAAAACAAGTAAATAAAAATAAAATAAAGTGGACAATTCCCTTCCTTTTTTAAAGCGGGAAATTTAGAGTGATTTGAAAAAAATAGAAGTACACTAAAGGCCTGAAAGGCTAAAAAGGACAGGAGAAATGCTGTAAAGTAAAAGAGGTTATTAAAGCTTCCCGAATAAGGAGAAATTCAATTAATTAAAGCATAAATGGATGGGCTCAGAGACAAATAAAAAAAGCAGAAAGCAGAGTAGAGAGTTTGCCCTTGGAATAGGCAGTGGATCCGACGGGAGTTCATCTCAGAGTCGGTAAGTGCGTGGAAAACCCAAAGCGAGGCCAAGCGGAAGTACGCAGGATCCTAGAGCCCGTCTTACTGTTATCAGACGAGTCTATCATTTTGCTCTGAGGGTGAGTGCTTGTCGTGTGTGCATCCTGAACAAAAGTCTTTAAAGTGTGTTTGTGTCAAACTATTCTTAAAAACATTTGTGGCCGTAGCTGACCATAGCTTCTCAATCCTCTTCATGCAACACTTGGCAGATGTGCAGGAAGAAGCTTGGACACTTTGCTTTGCTTCTACTGTTAAAAGGTAAAAGGACATATTCCTACGGTTGCAGATTAAATTTGATGACTCAGTCATCCTCGAGTTATAACTGAATCCCTAAAGCTCTTTACTGCTTCCTTCTCCCACGTTAGCTACTGTGGCCCAAGGTTCTTCGTATGGCGACACAAACATTCGATGTTGACAGGCTTCACAATAAGACAATTATCCTACAAAAGTATCATCCGAAGCCGAGATTACATGTCCGTCTACCTGAGGAATTATGTGGAAGAGAGATTTTCGAGGCTCGCAAACTAGGAAGGGGACGCACTTTAGTCAATGTTATCTGCCAGGTCTTTGGCGAATTAATCAATCAGATGTGCTTTTGCAGGGAGGATTTAATTCTAATTAGATGTGTCTTTAATTCCCTGATTGCTTAAAGAAGGGAATCCGAGAGATTGCATTAGATGAATTTACTGCTGACAGTGTGGAATTAACACGAAAGAGGCTTTGGAGTACTCTGCCTACCCCCGAGGTTAGAGACAACAGTAGAGTGCTGTCCTCTCCCTCTTTCTAACGACAGCCTCGACATACGATTCCTCCCACACTCACAGGCAGTGTTGGGTAGTTTCTTACCCGAACAAGGTCTGTTAGCAAGGACAGCTTGAAGTCCCAGTCTAGTTTGATGTCTTCGTTGTGAAGCATGTCCTGCAATGAAAAGAGAAGACTAGTCACCCAGAAGAATGCAACTATGGGCCATAATTATGGGCTTCTAACGCCTTAATTGACTGTCTAGTGTGTCCCAGTTTTATCTGTTTGTTGATTACCTTTGATTATAGAGTTTCCCTTCGCTCTAACTAAACAGAATTTAATCGATCAAAATGCACGCTTTGCTGCCCTGAGTATTAGGGTGGAGCGCCGAGAGGGAAAACGAGAAAGAGATGTTCAGATAACTAACTTTTCTTTTAGAAGACAGGCTATAAGATGAATATGCGTTAGGAAGACAGGTTATAAGATAACTATGCGTTAGGAAGACAGGTTATACGATAACTATGCGTTAGGAAGACAGGTTATAAGATAACTATGCGTTAAGGAGACAAGCTATAAGATAACTATGCGTTAGGAAGGCAGTCTATAACTGCGTTTGTGAAGGCAGGCTGTAAGATAAATAACTGCGTTTGTGAACACAGGTTATGAGATAAATAACTGTGTTTTAGCAGACAGGCTTTATAATTAAACTAAGCACACAACGTGTAAACTGACCACGTATTAAGAGAAGCTCAGTTTGTTTGACTGTCCATGGGAGTCTAGCTGCTGTGTAACTATAAATAACCAAAAAATGATTCCTTGCCCAAACTGTGGCTTTCCAGTGCACAGACCGCTTTAGATGAAGATACACGAAAAGATGATTTCACAAGTGCGAGCGACAAGCAGGGCTACTTGAAAGAGTGAGCTTTTACTGTAATTTTTCTATCCACCTACTTCAACATTTAACCGTAACAACATCCCATGACACACCATACAGCTCACGATGAACTGTCTGTAACCTACTATGAATATATTCAACTGAAACTACGCGCTGAGGATCCTCAGTAAGTAAGAAAGATGGTTTGGCTGAATTCCAAATACATTCGGTGAGTCTTTGGCCATGAACTGAGTACCGCCCCTTCTTCGTGCATTTTGAAAAGTCCCCTGTCGGCACATCCATAGAATGGAGAGCAGATTCTAAAGAAGCAGCGTGTAGCATCTTAACTTTGAATCCTTTAGAGGACCTGAGTATTTTAAAGTTTTTTTTTTAACCTCGTGCGAACTTTAGCCGACATGGTAATGAGGCGCAACCCGAAAAAAAGAAATTTTCAGAGAGGTTAAAGAAAACCCCTGAAGGTAGAGTTTCTTGGATTCTGAAGAAAGACTCCGGGGAGTATCAGCGTGAAGACTTTGCCCTGTAGACTCTCTGGCTTATGAGGAAGGACTTTTGGTTTTTAGGGCAACGAGGCCTCCATGATCACACTAACAAAGTCAAACACTCAGCGGTAAAAATACCGGTAGTCTGAAACTATATCTCCACCAATGCATTACGAGGAATAAATGATGTTTGTATGTTATACATGACATTTAAAGGTAAGACGTTAGAGAAATGAATCATTGTGCACATTCAAAATCGTAAATTTCCATGATATTAATTCTCTGACGCCTCTTTCGACATGCTTTTTTTAAAAAAACCTTTTAACGATTTTGCTCTACCATGATTTTTTAAAAATATATTTTAATATCATGTATCTTTATGTGATCTCCATGCTAACTTGTCACTGATTTCTCCGTAGAGATAAAGTTTTATTCTATTGTACAAATATTGAGAAATGTAGCAATTAAACGATACCCACAGTTTTAATATGGACACCAGCATCCTGTATAATGAATGCTCTTGTGTTCTTCCTTTAATTATGCACCACCCCTGAACAAATTGTCCCCTTTCCATGGTAATCAATCAGTATTTAGCATCTTTCTGCACTTTTACCGAGGCTGCATCTAGTTCCTCTACGTAAGCCCAAGCATCCACACGACAAGTGTCACATGACCTCCACCAGTCTCCAAGCTCCACGAAACGCCATCTTCATGATACTTTTTGCTCTCATCACTAGAATTTTCTTCAGAAGCAAATTGTTTCTTTCGTTATCGCTAGAAGAGCTTCTTTATGATACTGAGACAGCCAGGCTGCTCATGGCTCCGTCAAGTGACACCATCACAATTATATGGACGACAATAGGATGTAATGTATAACGCATTTTAGACAAGCTAACCGTTTTAATTCCTAACACAATCTAGAAACACTGCCTATAATATGTGGCACAGTCTAGAGATACCAGCAACCTGTAATTCATCTCCAGAAAATAGCAGCATGTCACTTTTGACACATATTACCCCAAGAAATATTTTCATGGCTGAATCATTATGCATCTACAAAGAGCTCACGATATTACTCAATCTTTCCCTACACCCACCCGTTCCCTCTATCACAGCGAATTTTATCTTGTAAGAAAAAAATATTCAAGCGAATAAACAACTTGACTTCATAATGTTATAAACTTTCAGGCTCCTATACTTCAAACTTTACGTCTAGTCTAAGATTTCATCAATGCCTGCAGTCCATTTTCTGGTCTGGGTCCTGCGTATGTCTTCTCTTCATTTCCATTTTTCATCCTTAAATCATATTCTGATGGCATTTTTCTAGTTATTAAAACGTTTTACTGTATCTCTTTTCTATTTAGAAATTTATATATCGTTTGGCAAACATACCAATAAGAAATATAATGCATTATCCATGACAAGTATCACGTAATGTGTAACTTTACATAGAAATTTGAAAGATTTACATTTCAGGGCTCGTATTCATGGAAATCGGCAATTCACCTCTAGGGATATTTACAAATAGAGTTACAAAAACATTAAACATCGAAATAACAAGCAAAAAAACTGCAACATTGGAATTTATTAATTCTGACCAAATAATGTTCCTCGAGTAAGAATTAAACGACAAAAATATTAATTTATTATCACTCAGATACTTTATTATCGCCAATGGGAAAACACGAGGCACCATTTCCATTGCAATATTGAATTCTTTTTAATGGCGTCTGATATTCTTACTCATGAATTCAATTAAAAGGGTATATACGATAAGTTCTGAACAGTCTTCTCATTCTAAATTATTTGTAAGGTCTAGAGTATAAGGTACCGTGTTTAAAATACTGATTTACAGTTGAACGATGATGTTATTCAAAAAGCTGTGATTGGAAACGAAAGGAGAAACCGAGAACCGTGCTACACTCGCCAGCAAGTTCAGATCATGAATAATTCCGGCAGGACACTGACCCTACCACAGAATCCGGGAAATAGGTAACTAGACTGCGTTAGAACACTTGCCCCTAGACGGAAGGGAGAAGGAAGACAAGTGGGCCTTGGGGGTGGGGAGGTCAATCTGGAAACCGAATACATCACTATCTTCCTACACTGACAGCCGACACGATAAGATGGAGTGGTGTACACTCGCAATTGCCCCACAGCATGCGGTCACAAGTGGAGCTCTTTGATCGAAAGTGATAAGACTGCAGTCATCGTCTGGCGTCTCCAGGAGTAAAAACTAAGTGTTGGAGGAGAAGGCAACGACGCGTCTGCCCGCTTCTGTTCAATTGTCCCTAGCCCAAAGTTCCATGCAAGATGAAGTCTAGACTCGGGGAGGGCGCCAGTCTCATTGAAGTAAGCCTGAACCTACCCCCAGCAGAGCGATAGTGTAGGATTAGAACAAATACTCCAGTCCTCTTTGTCTGTCTGGCTGTCTGGTTTTATTTTTCTCGTGTCATTCACCTTCACAGAATTCCCCCTATCGATATTTCACATGCACCAAAATAGTTAAAGAGAATTTCACATTCAATAATTTTGCATTTATTTCTAACTGTAAATCTGCCTTTACCCCCACAAAGGCGCCATAAGTGTGTGTTTAAGAGGGTAAACGCAGATTTAACGGCTTATCTGGGCATAGTTTGAGAAGACTGTAAGAAAAGAGAAACTTTTGAGCTACTTAGCCTGTTATCTCTATCACCAATCATCGTTCTTTTATGTTTGTATCTTCACGATCGTTGGTGTTAACTGATCATTTTGAAACAGTCACGCGGAGATAAAATGTAAAGTGATCAAGTTTTGAAAAGCTTCACTGATGAATTGTTTTCACTTAACTGATATTCCAAAGAACATCCTTTCAATTTTATTTATATTGTAGATGTATACAGTACGATTAGATTCTCTAAGCTGAATTCACGAAAAACTAGAATGATGGGGAAAAAATTAGTGACTATACTTTCCGCAGCTCTGTAAACTGTACATTCAGGAAAGTGTTGGCACTAAATGTGTATCACGTGATCTTCAGCCAGCAACATGTCACGGTTAACATTCTGTTCACATTTTTTTCTGGCATTATAATAAAACTTTTTTATGCAAACTAGAACACAAAATAAAACCGATATTTTAAAAATACTTATTTACTTTAAAAGAGATTATCCCTGTTAAGATAACCTCAGACATTTTCTTTAGCTGGATTCTAACGCACACCGACAGAAGCTTAGTGAAGAAGCTATTTAAGAAATATGCCATGGAGTAGATATTAAATGTGCCATGAAGTAGACATTAAATATGCCATGGAGTAGACATTAAATGTGCCATGGAGTAGACATTGAATATGCCATGGAGTAGATATTAAATGTGCCATGAAGTAAACATTAAATGTGCCATGGAGTAGGCATAAATGTGCCATGGAGTAGGCATAAATGTGCCATGGAGTAGGCATAAATGTGCCATGGAGTAGACATTGAATATGCCATGGAGTAGACATTAAATGTGCCATGAAGTAGACATTAAATATGCCATGGAGTAGACATTAAATGTGCCATGGAGTAGACATTAAATGTGCCATGGAGTAGACATAAAATATGCCATGGAGTAGACATTAAATTTGCCATGGAGTAGACATTTAATGTGCCATGAAGTAGACATTAAATATGCCATGGAGTAGACATTAAATGTGCCATGAAGTAGACATTAAATATGCCATGGAGTAGACATTAAATTTTCCATGGACTAGACATTTAATGTGCAATGAAGTAGACATTGAATATGCCATGGAGTAGACATTTAATGTGCCATGGAGTAGACATTAAATGTGCCATGGAGTAGACTGCCCACCTTTAAGCTTCCTCGGCTGCAGTATTCAGTAACAATCGCAGGTCTCTCGGGATCCACAAGAAACCCCACATAAGGGTTGAGATTTTCATGCCGCAGGTCGCGAAGCTGAAATAAATAAATAAACACAATAAATTGTTTATGTATGTTGCCCGTTTTGCTGTGTGCATGCTCTTGTATGGATGTGCATTTGATGTCAAACCCTACAAAGGTTCACGTTCGTGCGTCTGTACGTAAAGCGCTTTGGGACCGGCTTTGGTGCTGGGGAAAGGCGCTTTGATAAATTAAAATTTAAATTGGTGGAAGAAAATGAAAAAGGCCAAGCTAACACCAGCCACAACCCATGACAGAAGCATAAACAAAAAGCTTATTCTTGCCACATTTGTGAGGGTCAAAGAAATGGTATGGATTTAGATTAAGAGGGTGTGTATAGCTGTTTCGGAAACATAATATTTAGTGTCAGCTACCCTCTAGTTATATAGATTTTTGGTAACTTTCTACCATGCACCATGCACTTCATGACAGCTTGGATACCTTAGTTAGTCATTTAGAATGTACAAATTTAAAGCTACAACAGTAACAATTTTATACGACTACACAGACTTTATCAAAGATAGCTTTTCTCAAAGTATGCGTTAATAAACTTCTTTTGTCCTCCAGACACACATTTACCAACCTCCCTAGGCATAGAAAAAGGTTTAACAAAACCCCCTGACATCAGGAATTTAAATGGTTATTTGTGTCTCGCAAGACAGAGAGAGAGAGTGTGTCGATTTGAGATGTTTCACAAACTATTTTAATTCTCCCCGAGGACAATTTGTACGCATGCATGTCCTTTCAAAGACTACTTCTGAAACCTTGCTAACGTGGACAAAGCTATTTAAAGACACTGTTTTTTGTTGGTTTAGATACCTATTTCGAAACCTACGATGGTTTTTTTAGACTGAATATTTTACTGTTGATAGTAGACCATGCTTTTTCAGACTTGCAAATTGGCACTTATAGGTATTTTAAAACATTTTAGTCTAGACAGGTTAGTGTTCTGTCGATTAATGTTCATCGAGTATACCCGAACAAACTTGGAAAGCGGGGTCTGAAAAAAAATCACAGATAATTAAACAACGAGCATTTGGAGAAGGCGTTAAATTCGCAAGACAAGGCTCACTGATAATTTCTTTGTAGCATCGATCACACACAAAACAAGATTATGACTTAGAGGGGTTCTTCTGGCAACGATGCGTAGTCTTTGAGGCCCGAAGTCAAAACGATTTCCATTAACAAAGTCAAAGTGATTTCCATTACACGTACTGCATTTGAAAAATCAATGCTTTCCGCCTAAATGGGTCCAACCTCTATCGATCAGTAAAAGCGACTTCCATAATGTCTCCAAGAGCTAAACATTTAGGAGCAGGGGTCAGTGTCTAAGCAGACGAAATGAGGCTATGTTTCAAAAAAAAAGTGCTACACGCAGGGCCCAAATAGTTTTGTATAACACATTCTACGCGTATCTGTGAAAATGGATGACTGGTTTCTTTGGGATTTGGGGGGCTGTCTTGTGTGAACAGGAAGACTAATAAAAAACTGAAATTCAACAGTTTGTTACCGGGCTGTATTGGGAATCGAGGAATGAATCAAAAAGCCAGCAGCAACCTGAAACCATTCCCATCTGAATTATGTTTGGAAGGGCCAAAAATCTCAAATAACGCCTAAAGTTTTACAACAATTTAACATCGTGTACATTAAAGCACACAGCCATTATCACCAAAAGCATTTAAGAGATTCGGTGTCACTACAGGCTCATGTTCTAAGAAATTCTTAAGGTCTAGAAATAGCCTCAAATATATCACAAGCAAAATGTATTATAATGTGTGTTTAGAAATCTGCAAGACGAGAGAAAACAGCAAATTTTTTTATTTTTTACATTGTATTAAAAGTAACTCTTTTTGTAAAAAAAAAATCAACATCATCTCTTTTTCATTTAGTCCAGTTCTTTACGAGTTCTGGGATTCCTCTGAAACTCCAATGGTATTGTTCGTGTACATTCCTCTGGATGGTCAATCATTCAGTGGTCCAGAAACAGGGACATAGCTGTGGGCGACTTCTAGTGAGTACGACGGTTGCAGCAAATGAAGATTCTCGTTGTGTGCAGCTGCAGTGAGGTATCTGTATGAGATTGTAATTATTCTGCAGTACGACCACGCAGGTGTCCACATATTGTTTTCCTGATTGCTTCTCCCAGA
The DNA here is from genome assembly GCA_004794655.1 of Marisa cornuarietis. Classification (NCBI taxonomy): domain Eukaryota; kingdom Metazoa; phylum Mollusca; class Gastropoda; order Architaenioglossa; family Ampullariidae; genus Marisa; species Marisa cornuarietis. The sequence continues at coordinate 4,520,909 of SMMW01000627.1, forward strand.
TAGTTTCCCCATGAGATCCGAAAATGTGGCACAGGTTCAAAGTGGTAGTCATGGAGATGCCGTGATCAAGTATTCTCTTTTCTGGTTCCAAAATACAGAGCCATTTTACCTGCTGATGTTTGAGTAGAGAATTTTGTTACCTGCTGACAATAGTGAACCGAGGTTTTACCTTTAACACTATATCACGACTTACTCACAAAACACACGTGACATTAACAAATTCGTTCAAATCTTAATACAACTTACTATAATAGGTGGCGCTCATATTCCCGAGTACAAACTATCATTGAAAAATGTCAGAATTTCATAATACCTAGACTAGCCCTCTGTTCTGAAAGAACGAACAAAGGCATTGGAGAAAGAGTACAATTTTCATGATCAGTAACAGTAATATGGTTTTGCCGTAGGAATACCAATATGGCGGCTTCTCAAACAACGCCATCCAGGGTTTGTCTATTATTTTCAGACCACTGGTGATTGCACATAACAAACGTACAAAAGCATAATAATACATCTGTTCCATAATCCACGACGCACATTCAAGAAATTAAACTCTAAAATTCGCTTTTCTTTTTGCATACCCTGTTTCTAATTTACCACGATGCCACGCACAAACTCCTGCGCACTCCTGTTTAAACTTCGCCATGATTGTTTACCACATACTGTGTCACCTTCACCAAATATCCGGCATCTGCCGACAATATCCGAGACCTTGCACGTGGTGACCTTAGCAAAAAAAAAAAAAAGCACGTGAAAATTAGTGGACGAAATAACCGAGCTCGTGTTTCTTTCTCAAGTGATTATCATCCCTGGCATCTGTGGCCAGTAAGTGCGTTATCCTGAAACACAGCTAATTGCGAAAGCTGCCTGTTTCTCTCGCTTAGTGTCTCACTGTGTGGGGATAAAATACAACAGGTAATTTGGTAAAGCTTCGTGTGTACAGACTCCTGTGCAATGCCACACATCCAGCGCTTTTTATAATAACAATGAAGGCATTCCGACTGGAAATTAATTTTCACTGATGAAATCTTGTTAAAAATGGAAAATACCATATTGACGTATTTGTATTGAGGCCTCATTATCATCCAAATTACTTTATTGGCTTCTTAGTAGGTAAAACGCATTAATAAGTCATGAAAGGAGTTTGGAAACATCGGGACTGAATAGAGACTATGTTACGAGGCTGTTTTCTCTTTTTATGTACTTTTTTTTAGATTCTCGAGGGTTTTCCTGTCTTGTTTATTACGATGGGCACAATATTTCCTTCATTTCTTTTCTATGCATAGCTGGGGCGCTCAGCAAAGCAGTAATTAAAATACTCCCGTGTTACCACCGTAGTTAGAACCAAAACGTCCTGTGTTCAGATTTCGTTTCGGAATATTCTTTGTATACGAAAACTGCTGACATGACTGGCTGTCCAAGTGCTCCAGTTTCCTCTCCTCTCCCTTCACACCTCCATGAACTCTTGCCTCTTAGTGCGAAAACACCTTTAAGTCGCACTTTCCTGCCAAAGCAGCCAAGTAGATGGTTCCGAAGAGACAGTGCTAACTTATTTTTGCGTTTTTTGCTCGTTGCTGGTAATAAATAATGAAGCAGCAGTGACGAAAGTGAAGTGACAATAGCTTTTGACCTTGATTTTGTTGTATTTACGACTTTAGGTGTTGAAATCTGCAATAGAGACCCACATTTTTCACTCCTTTCAGAAAATGTTCTTTGATCTTTCAGATGCATATTTGTCATGAATAAATCCTTAATCATTTTGGAGATATAGAGAGACTAGTTCAGGGTTTTTGTAGATATCTCTTCTGCCACGGAGTGAATTCTGAAAATTTCCCAACGGTGCCGGAGATGGATGGAAGAGCGACACCTTCAGGCTAAGAGAACTTAACTCCGCACAAAGACCCTGGCACTGCTTTCTTTTCTGATGGCGTCCTCTAAACTGTAGGGGAAAATAAGTTGTCCACTTGAGGATAAAAGAAATAAGCCGTCGACTTACGAGCAACTTGGCGTTGGTTTGAATTGGGAATCTTTTTCAGATACGTTGCTGTCGCGTTGGTTTGCAATGTTGGTCTCGTTGAGACACCGTTGATATCGGGCTTGTTTACACTGCTGACCTTGTTGTTGTCACATTGGTTTGTAATGTTGATCTTGTTGAAATAAGTTGTTTCATTGGTTTCAACTCTATGTCTTGTCGAAACAAGTTGTCGCTGCTTTTGCTGTCAATTAAAATCTAGTCAAAATCAGCTGGATAAACAATTGGATTCGTTGAAAAACAGATTTATCACTACAAATGTTAGTCAGCAAGACTGTTGAATACACGAAAGTAGAAGATGTACTTAGAAGAATATAAAATAGAGCATGGAACGTAAGAGGACGAATAAGAATATAAAATATTAATCGAAGCCCAAACACACATATGAATACAAAAATACTAATAGTTCTACACGTCGGCATGCTGAAAGTGTGCAACAAACAGAGCAACCAAGTCAAAATAAAAGAGAACTTCGGTGGAAAAGAGTACTAAGGTAACAGGGAGGAAAGGTGGTTGCGCTGGGGGGGGGGGAGATGAAAGTTGTCTGTTAACTGATTTCTTTTCTGCAAGAGAAGGAATCTAACAAAATTTAGTCCCTTGAACCATCAACGCACCCGGCGCATGCGCAAACCTTCTGCTAAATTTGTTTTCTGGGACAAAAGAACTCTTCTACCCATCGATCACCGTCTGGGGAGGCAACCGCAGCATGGAAATATCTCTTTGCGGAAGACTCCAGTTGCCATCTCCTAGACGCGGGCTGTACTTTCTACGTCGTGCTGACGTGCCGGCAGCCACTCAGGGACCGTCCAGAAATATCGCACCTTTCACACGAAAATGGAACCGAGGCCCCGGACTTACGTCGTCAGACTTGCAATGAAGTCTGGGTAATTCAAGTAGTGTTTGCACTCGACACGACAGAAGGCGGGACCATGATGGCAAGACAGGAAAGGAGCCGAAGACAGGTTGCGGAAATAATTACGTATTTTCGAGAATGAAAAAAACTTTCGAAAATACCCTTACAAGTCTTTTATTTGCAGGTGCTTTTATTGGTGCTTATTTTAAAAAATCTTTTAGACCAGCCAAATGCATGCGGGTGCACGAACTTGTAAGTTTTTCTCTTTTTTTGCGTTAGCCTCATTGTACTTGTGAATCAACATGTAGTTAGGCGGGGCGTAAAAAACAATGAAAACTGCGTTCATCTGTCAAAAATACACAATTTTGTAAATAAAATGTTATTTTTTCGTCTCTAGAGTGTTATTAAAAATGGGGCTAATTAGCTGGATAATATATAAAACAATCTTTGACTTTTTTTAAGTCCTTTAGTATATTTGTTAGTCCTGCTGTTGCTAAGAATGTAATGCAAACACAAATGAATTTGATAAACTTTGCAAATAAAAGATTTTGCAATCACTTTGGAAAAGGCATTCTGGTTTTCAGCTCTATTGTAATTTGCAGAGAGAGAGAATATTAACGGTGCTACTTCATGCCACTCTTTAATGCATCATGTCATATTACATGTCAGGTTATTAACTCTAACAAACATCCTAACATATGACCATGGTGTCCAAGCTTGCCAAGGTTAATAAGCATGAACATTCTATAAAAAATTTTAAAAGCATTGAATTAAAATGCTTCATGTTAATAATATTGATGATGAATACTGCTCACCATGCGGATGAATGTGTAGACTTTTGACTTCATCTCGAATGACTTGACTTTCAGCTCCTTTACATGTACGAGATCTCCCTAAGGGACATAAATGCAAAATAACCTTTTGAGCTGATTTTTCTGGTGCTTAATCATATCGTATCACACACCATCATAAAAGATGTTAATAATGGTCGCATTACCATTTCCCAAATAGAAGGCCAGAAGAATTTTTTTTCATCCTAGGGTGATTGTGTTTCGCGCATACAAAAGACTTCAAAGTGCCAACATAAAACTATTCAAACCTTTAAGAACTGACATTTATTTGTTGGCCTCATCAACATATTAACGTGTGGAAAAACTTTGTAGATGGTTTGTACATCACTGTGGTGAGGTTTTAAGTCAGCAAGTGAAAGAAAGAACGAACGAAAGAAAGACAGACAGACATAAACAAACAAACAAACAAACAAACAAAGAAGAAAAAAAGAAAACAAGTACTAATCAAGTCTCCGTCATGGCTCCATCAAGCTTTAATCTTCAACAATGCTTCAGCAACGAACTCGAATGCCAGGTCTGCGCTCGGCAGGGTCCCGCAGGAAGAGTTTGCAAAAGTCCTCATCTCCATCTAAACCCAAGGACTGCCTCAGTCCTTGGCAGCCCGGTTGCCATTCGGTGCTAATGAGTCTACACCGTCGCGTTCATTAACTTATTGGCTTATCGATGAAGAGTGGCCAGGGAAGCGGGTGCTGTCGAGGGGTATGTTGACTGCGGTGCCCGCCGATTGACTCACATTGTAGCGCGCTGTCTGAGTGAAGTCGCTCAGCTCATTAAGGCTGCCGGTGGATCGTGAGGCCAGGTCCGACCCCCGCAGGAGGTCCGGTTTGGAATTGTCCAGCAGGTTGGTCCGGCTCTTCAGTAACTAAGGAGACAACATAGAATCGTTCCCGCTTGTTCAAAGTCTAGTGTGACAATTTGTTTCTGGGTAACTTACTGGGTAAAGCTCGGTATAAGATATTATTTCCCAAAATCTGGATGATGATCTTTCTCAGCTCCCACCTTCGCGAGACATGCTTAAAAAATCACTATACAAAGAAAGAGATCAAACAAAACTCATCTTTCGTCTACACATACTCCTCATTAACATCTAGTTCCAGCTCCCCATACTCCCCCATTGGCTGCATTCCTGACGAGGTATTCGTATCCATACATAGTCCTGATGTCTGTGTTGCTGACATGGTGATGTCTGTAGGCGTGTACCATAAAGGGGTCTGGGTATTCCTTCAGATTTAGGGAAATATTATCTTGCACTGAACTACCCAGTCTAAAGAAAAAGATGCACTATACTAATCCTTTCAGAGTCAAGGAAGGTTAACATCGTCAAGACTATCGAACGAAAGATAATTATAGGCTGATTGCGATGTTATGATAATTGCATTGCATACTTTCCAGAGGAATGGTAGGGGGGGAGGAGGTCGTAGACGGTACTTTCGTGTGCAGCTTGTGTGTGCGTGTATGTGTGTGCGTGGGTAGAAGCGTGCGTGCGTGAGTATGAGTATGAGACCATAAGTTTGTATAAAATGTACGTGTAGATATATGTGTGTGGATATGTGAATCAGTGTATGCGTTTCTCCCTCTGTGCGTGCGTGTGTGTGTGCGCGCGCGTCCTATTTTGGGTTTCGTCTTTCTTTCAGTCATATTTATCTCTCTCTTCATCATTCCCTTCAGTACCTTTTACCTTGCACATGTCCCTTACCTTTGAGCCCTTGTTCATGTCCTTCTTCAGGATGAAGATCAGGTCATCTTGGCTCAGAATGACCTTATTTGGACCTCGCGTCATCTCCTTCTTCGCCCAGTACCTCCTGCACATAATGCATGCATGCAGACTAAACTATAAACCCAAATCCCATTCATACTATTTTGCCATCTTACAGAGATTCCTTTTGTGCTGTATTATCGACTACAGCTGAGTTTCTTTCTAACTATATTACAATCTGTTACAGCTACTCCTTTCACACTATTTTATCATCGTAGTTTTCTTGTAGATTATATTATCATCTGTCACAGTTTTCTAGGTATATCTTCCAGACTGTATTATGCTATGTTTGTGTTAGTGCTATGTGGTCACTTATTACAGCTAAATTACTACTATACAGTATTGTCATCGATTACATGAAGGTTACTTTCATTTCACATCGTTTAGAGGGGCAGGCTTCCTGGCTGTGACAGAATATTAGCATAGAACCCACCCACAATCCCCAATACTGTCTGGTCATTCATTACAGCTACTCTCACTTCGGACCATACTGCTGTCTGTTACACCTAGGTTCCTTTCAGATAATATTGTCATCTGTTACAGCTAGGCTTCTCTTAGACAGCAATGTCACCTGTTGTAGCTAGGTTTCTGTCAGATAGTATTGTCATCTGTTACATATAAGTTTTCATACTATGTCTCCTACTACAGACCCGCACATGGTCATTAACCTGCAAGCTGCACCTTATGGGCAATATCACTTGTTCCACATAAGTTGCACAAGGGAAGGACAGCCTATGCTTTACATATATTTGCACCTTCGTATCACATCTTAAGCTGGTCAAAATGTTTTAGATGATAAGCTGCATAATGTCCCAAATCTGCAATATTGAGTATGCATCATTCTAAGGATAAATCATGTTTGCTGTTATAACACATTTTGTGCATTTAATAAGACTTGAATTTTGAGGGAAAGGAATAAAAGAATAATAAAAGAATAAGAAAGATAGAGAGAAACAGATTAGAACTACTTGTGATTAAGATGCATTATCAGTTAGTTGTAAGGAGTTTTAGGATTTGTGTCCTAATCTTCCATATTTTAACGAGAAAAAATCCCCTGTGCCATTCCCCCGCCAAACAAGTGGAATCAAGGAGAATGTGATCTTGCTCATGAATACAAATGCATGTCAATTATGAATAACATTTTCTAGATTTCTTCATGCAAAAGAAAACACGAAGAAGGAAAGCACCCTATACATATATATATATATTAGCAAAAGAAATAAGCAGAAATAACAATGCTTGAGATCACACAGTTACAGAATAAGAAAGGGGAAAATATGTTCGTGAAAATGGGTTCACGGACCATTTAACACAGCATGCCTTGTTATTATCACACTGTAGCCGCAGTCACTGGTATATACAACAAACAATTCAGGCATGATTATATTACTGTTGTTAAATAAAAAAAACACAAATAACGCGGGTAACAAGGTAAAAGCTCCAGAAACCATCCATTCCTTGTAGGCTACCTCTGGGATAATTGAGATTGCAGACAAAAGGCTGTATATCATATATAATTATAGATTGTAGACACTCGAAGTATGCATGCCTTAGAAATCAGTGAAGACACCTGAATCTGTATTCATGCTTTCAAATAAAGAAGATTTATGTATAGAGCTGCCTCATCGAAACTGGAGAATGCAAGATTCTTCACAGCAAAGAAAGAAATTATGCAATGCTCGAAGAAGTAATTCACAGAAGAATAACTCTGGAAAACTTACCAAGAATTTCTGTAAAAGTAAACGTATCAGAAATATTAAATGCAGCATAAACTGTGTTTACTAAAGCAAAACCAAAAGAAATGAAATCGTGTTGAGTAAGTGAACGTGAAATGTACGTTGATTTACGAGAAAAGTCGAGATTTCACGCTTTTCACCTTCCTTTTGCAAACAGCGACAGACACAGAAAAAATTCAAACACAGGCATAGACAGACACGTTGAGAGACAGATAAAAAACACAGGATACAGAAAAAAACTTACTAATGTGTAAGAGGATACAGGGAAATGTATAACATTTACTATTTTATCATTGCAAAGATTTGGTGTACCACACAAACACACGTACACGCACACAAACACAAACACACATATAGATATATAAATACGCTCGTGCATACATATAAACAAATAATCACACTCATTGAGACAGCGCTTACATCTCTGTATAGACATATAAAAGAGTTCTCATATCCACAAATTCACTCCGATATGCATGATAAGCGCCATGGTGGTGATACTGCTGCAGATATTCTGTTATCGTTCATCCTCGATGAGCGTCAGTTTAGTGATGATGTCATGTCTGACTCCTACATGATAACAGTGATACGCTTGCTCAGATTATCACTCATTCCTACAAACAAGCCCTTTGCTTAGTTTAATGAATCACAATTATTAAAGCCCAACAGAAATACTCACTTGATGAAAAAGACGACGAATGCCACGATGATAGCCACTCCAACAGCAGTGGAAAAGATGGCGATGATGTAGATAAATTTAAAGTCTAAGAAAGAAGACAAAGACAAGTGATCAACATTCTCTTCTACAAAATCTTTGTTGATAGAAAACGAGACTTTTATCATTTCTTGAAAACAGTATATGACTGAGGCGAAGTATCAAAGTGGTAACGATATTAGTCATGATACACTGGTTTAATATTTGTAAAGAAAAAGAAGTAATAGTGAAAACAGTAGACCTTAACAACGTCTCTGACATGCTGGTAAATATGTAGCAAACTCTGTCACTTGCATTTATCATCGAATATAAGTAAACAACAGAGCAATCACATCAATCATCAATCAGTTACCATCCAACATCATAATCATCAACAACAACAACATTAGTACATTATCATTTTTGTAAAAAAAAATAATGAAAAATATTAAAAATAATACACGAAATTAATAAAGATCGCAAAAGAATGATTGTTTAACGCGAAGGAATAGAAAACAGAGCATAGTGTAAAACGCGAAACACGAAGCAGACAGTTTACTGAGCAGATTTGCTAAACACCCTGACGGAATGTTAGAATGCGAATTGGAAAAAACGAGTAAGCTTCAGAAGCAGGTTTTAAGGAAAACATGTTTGTCAAGCACCGTGTGACACAAAAGGAGTATTGCAGCGTACAAATCGTCCAGACAAATGTCCTCTTACACAGTCTGAACTCCGAATGCTTCTCTTCGAGAGGCATGTCACTCTCTCCACTCCACACATAGCTACTCTGTCGTTACACTTTTCACTCCACACATCGCTATTCTGAGTCGCTACACTCTTCACTCCACACATAGCTACTTTACGTTGTTACACTATTCACTCCACACATAGCTACTCTACGTTGTTACACTCGCCACTCCACACATAGCTACTCACTCGTTACACTTTCCACTCCACACATAGTTACTCTAAGTCGTTACACTTTCCACTCCACACATAGCTACTCTAAGTCGCTACACTTTCCACTCCACACATAGCTACTCTAAGTTGTAGATTACATTTTCCACTTCACACATAGCTACTCTGTCGTTACACTTTCCACTCCACACATAGCTACTCTAAGTCGCTACACTTTCCACTCCACACATAGCTACTCTAAGTTGTAGATTACATTTTCCACTTCACACATAGCTACTCTGTCGTTACACTTTCCACTCCAAACATACCTACTCTAAGTTGTTACACTTTCCACTCCACAAATAGCTACTCTGTCGTTACACTTTCCACTCCACACATTGCTACTCTGTCGTTACACTTTTCACTCCATACATAGCTACTCTGGCGTTACACTCTCCATTACACACATAGCTACTCCCAATCGTTACACTCCACCTACAGCTCACCTGAAGCCTAACACTCTACATAATCCCAACTAAGGCATCGGTAACTCTTCACACACACTTCAGCTGCCGCGCATCCTACACTCCACTCACGTCACCTGAGACGTTGCACATTTTCCCAACACATCTCAGGTGAGACGTTACACTACACACAGCTCACCTGAAGCATTACACTCCATACACCGTTCACCTGGAGCGTTACACTCCCCACTCAGCTCACCTGAAGTGTTACAATTCTCCGGCAGCAGGAAGCAGTCATCAGGGGCGAGAACACGTCCGTCAGGCCACGTGATATCCTGCACGCGTTGCACGTGCCATGCAAGTGCTGACGTGGCGTTCAGGTACATGACCTCCACAAAGCTGCCAGAACTCTCGCGGTAGTCCCAGACGACTGCGTCGAAGACCGGCAGACTGTCGTCGTCCACGACTACCCTGCCCTCTGAGCCCGCGAAGTCGAGCGAGCGGATCTGCGACAGAAGCTGCTCCGCGGAGGGTAGGTTCTTGTTAGCGGACAGGGAGCGGTGCAGAGCGTACCCGAGCAGCAGCACGATGTCGTACAGCGCCATGGCATCCGTGTGGCTACTTGCCACCGCGCTGGCAGCTCGCTTTGACCTCAGACCACCATGAGGTGCCTCAATGGGGAAAATCGGCCTGGAATCTAAAAACCCGCCGTTGTTTGAATCTTCACTTGATAAAGACACGGAAGAGACATCCGTGCAACGGTTAATTTTGGGAAAAAAGGATTCCTGTTCCTTATACTCGTCACGTGGCACAAACCGGATCTCTCTACCTCTGTTCATCTTCCGAGACAGAAATGTTTCTATTTGTTCGCGTTTATCTACTAATTTCTTTGGATACGACAGTTTATCTAGATTTAGCCTAATAATGTCTGGGATATCATACACAGAAAGTTTATTTTCCACATTCTTCAGGTAGTCAAAATTTCTCTTGTTCGTTGCATGAACCACCTCCTTCGTCACGTCACGTACATTTAACGGTTTGTATGCATTCCGTTCTTCGTTTTTATTGAGTTCGGAGGAACCGTCTGTAGATCTTCGTCGCCTTGTGACGGATGATGTCAACGTTGATGAGTTACTATCAGAAAATTGCAAGGACACAGCAAAAACACTGTCCAGAATATTAACGCCGTTTGTAATGTTATTGTATTCTGATTTCAACGGCAGAAAACCGTCCAAACTGACGTCATATGGATTGGTAATGAAGACGATGAAGGCATGTGACATGGCCATGTCAAGCTCCGAGGCAGCCGTGAGTACAGCTGATGCATCGTCTGCATCCATCAACAGAATTATAGCTGCAACAACAGCCAAAATACAGTTTAGCTTAAATTATTAATTAATACTTACTGATTACATTATATAAATGACATAATGCAATGCGATAAAGTTGTACTCTATTGCATCATCATCATCATCATCATCATCGTTCTTTCTTGTGTCCTGACCGCACATAATTTTTTATGATAGTGTGTGGGTCGGTAACATCATTTATGGTTTAAGCTGTGTTTTTGTGGCACCTATCGTGTTGGTGCCATTGCCATCCTTGTTATAATCATATCTTTCTGCTGTTGAATGGCATTGTCTATTTGTTATTTTCTTTTACATTTATTCAAGCTCTATGGGAGGTAATTGCATGGGTGAGCTGCTCTTTCTGCGCTTATGTCATTTTCTACATGCTGTTCACAAAGATTGAATGAATAAAATCAATGCCCGTGTCAGCGGCCCATGACGATATTACCACAGACTTTTTTTTCTGTTATCTGACATTTTCTGGAATGTTTTGAATGAAAACTCCTGGATGTTGTCTGCCCTTTTTTCTTTTTTCTTTTCTCTCTCTCTCTTTGCCCTTTTTACCTTTTTGCACTCTTCCCTGTAGAATCGTTTTTAAATTCCTAACCGATATTAAAGATGTTTCCATATAATTTCAGTTGTAGCACGCGTGTTTTTACCGTCACACATTATCATCTGGGTCAGGTTGTGCCTGATTATCTCCCCTCTAGTTCTTGATGGATAATAACAATTAACGTTTGCAAGTATGTTCACATCTACATTGCATGCAGCATTCATCGTTCGGGCGGATCAGCGTTCACTCGCTCGAATCTTTTGGCTTCGGACGACGCCGTTATCTTCAACATCGTCTCGACTACGACCTGTGCCGTGAGAAACACGACAAATTTAACGCTCGGCAGAAGAACCCAAAGGCGCCTGGCCTCCAATGAGGGGCGAAAACTCCTGTCTTTGCTTTGCGGGGAGATAACCCCTTACGGATCGAGAAAAGAGGTGGGGTTTAAATGAGATACAGAATTGGAACTAATTTGCACATTCAACCGTAAAAAAACCAACTAAAGGAACACTTTTTCTACTTTTCCTTTTTTAGGGTCTTCGTCAAGGGAACGTAAGGACAATCAGGGCAGGGGTTGATGGGAGGCTGGATGGCTGGGTGGCTGGATGGCTGGATGGCTGAGTGGCTGGATGGCTGGATGGCTGGATGACTGGGTGGCTGGGTGGCTCTCAGAGAGAGGCGAGGAGGGGGGTAAATTAAGCAGCGGGAAAAATCGAAACTTCATCGTTGGCGGCGTTTTGAAAACTACAGCAGCATCCAGTTAGAAGCTGGCTGCGTTGTGTTTATTTGACAAATCTGCGGGGAAGCCTCCATGACGAGGATTTTCAGCTCAAAAGGCTGCAGAGATTTCGTTTCATTAAGACTACACACACAGGCAAGCTATTTTCTATTAACTTTTTTTCGGTCTGCAAAAGGCATGGATTTCTTTCTAGATCAACATGGTTCTCCTTTTTGCGAGATTCTCTTGAAAAGAAGACTACTGGGACGAAGTAAATAAGACTTCTATGAAACGGATTTAATAAGCTTTTGCAAGTTCTTTTTTACGTGACCTGTAAGGTCATTCAGAGTCTCTGTTAACGGCTTTTACTTTTTATATTTCTCGATATAACAACAGTAAAGAAAGATGAGCTGTCTAGTTTAGCTGTTTCTAGCTCAGCTGGCTGTCTGCCTAACTTCCTAAGTTATTTCTGTATACGCGTCAGAAGGTCCTTGTGTGTATGTAAGACTAAATCAAAATGTTATGCAAATTCTCATCGTCGTCAAAATCATCATCATCGTCTTCTTCTTCTTTTCCAACCATTTTTAGCAAGTAAAGCTATAATGCGGTCCGAGTTTAAATTCCATTTAGTCGCAAAAAATGATATTACCAATCCCGCAGTAAATTACTTTCTTAATCAAGAATTGCTACAGCCGCAACGCAAAATTTCAGGCTTCATGTGACTAAAATTTTCTACACTCGCCAGCCCATGGAAATGTGTGGTTTAAAAGTCTGAAGACGCCAGGGGAGGTAGTTATTAACAAAAGTCACACCCGATTCTTCGAAATATATATGTTTTTGCTGCTACCAAGATGGCGTCTAATGATAACACCATAACTCGTTGCACGCGCGTTTCCTGCTGTCACTCGCTCATCATGCACACAAGACATAAGTGATCGCAAAGCAACCAAAAACAGGCGCCATGTTCATGTAGATTGCCCCACATCGGAAAAAAAACCAGCAGGACGAGTGTCAGCCGTTTCTAGTGCAATAAGGTCTACAGCGCATGTGATGGCGTAAGAAAAACATTTTGCTTATTAAATGTAAATTGAGAAACGGTTCAGTTTAAAAAGTCTTTACTGGCTCAAAAGGATGCCGTGGCTTTTGTGCACTAATACCACAATAGTCGATTGAAGGATCTTACAGGAAGGCAGTGTTTTTTTTTTAAGGCATTTATCTGTCTGTCAGCAGATATGTAAATATGGTGGTAGGCATGTTTGTTGTGAGTGTTTATCTCTCTGTAGATCGATCGATCTCCCTGAAGAGAGAGAACAAAAATCATTCTCAGAAATGACACCATATTGCAATTTAAGACATTATTTGAAAAGTCCGTTTCCAGTACATTAAAAAAAATTCTTTTCTCGAGACGGTAAATTAAATTTGTCCTGATCAAGAGACATGTCATCATAGGATTATGGATGAAACATGGCTAATGGAACAAGTGTACCAGAAGTTTTCTAATGAATAATGATAATTTTCTTCTTCTGTCTCGCAAGCATTAAAAGCTGAACAGAGCAAAGCTGTGCATGCATAATCATTCTTTCCCCCAGCGAAGGAAGCATTCCCCCTCCTTCGCTCTGCCACAAGTCATTAATATTAAAAAATATTGTTTAACACGAACATGCCATTAGCCTCCCGTGGCCGGCCTCTATACCTTATATGCAGTGTTACAGAACTTAAGGGAGGGTTAAAAATATGTTTATATAATAAAAGGTGGTGATAAAATCGTGTAGATGCAGCTATACAGTATTTATATCTCAAATAATCTTAAAAAAACATTTCCTTGGCCTATACTAACTTACATGCACGTTAACCCACACATAGACACCCAACTATAACCACGTTTTTGTGCACACTTACACATATAATCATGCATATTTAAAAAAAAAAAAGTTTCTGTGGGTGGGGGAGAGAACTCTTCATCTTTTGATTCCGAATGAGTGCATGCCCTTTGCAATAAAATGAAAAGCGGGTGGCGATACCTGTTTGTGCTCCAAAGCCCTCGAGCAGAAATGATGGCACACGCAATCAGAGGTTTAGTTGTAGCGATGCCAGAAGGAATCTTTTTTTTTAACTTCGTCATGTCGTCAGGGTAGCTGATGTGGAACATTATAATGTGGGAAAAAGGTACTTGACACGGAATGTCATCCGTTTTTTTTTTTTTGGTTTTTGCTGCTTTTGCTGCGCAGCTTTTTAATGTATGTACTAATGATGTTATGGTCATTGATTTCAAAGGCTATTTCGACGCACAATAACATGATATCATGATGACGACGACGATGACTGCGACAATGATGATGATGATGATGATGATGATGATGATGATGATGATGATGATGATGATGATGATGATGATGATGATGATGATGATGATGATGATGATGGAAGAATGCACGTACAAATCGGTGACTGCAGCAAATAGTGCTACCACTTCAGCTGCTGCTGCTGGTGCTGCTAAATATTTCACGTACCCACTTTAAAGTCGCCTTAGGAGAAACACTCCATTTGTCTCGCTTCTCTCCCCCTGATTCCCTCCCGTACTGGAGGAATTCCCTCACACATTGTTAGTGGGCTGCGTGCCAAAAGTACATTTCTGGAATCCTGTCGTCCAGCGACATCGCCAGTAAACCCCTGCCCGACTAACCACAGCTTCAGTTTGACACGCATACACTTGAGCATGTTTCCTGTGCTAGCAACAGGGTCCGCCACTCATTCAATTTTTTAAAGGAAAGACCGGCTGGTCGGCAAGAGGAAGAGCGAGTGTGTCCTGCGCAAAGAAAGAATGGCGTGCCTGTTTGTTATGCGCAGAAGTGAATAGATGAGCGTGTTGCGCAAAGAGGAAAGACGCCATTGTGTCGTGCGCAAAATGGAAAGGCAGGAACTTTTTTTCCATCGTATAGAGAGCGTAGACAAAAGACTTGTTTATCATGCAAAAAGGGAGGTAATTTGATTTACGAGGGCCAGCAGCCGACGCTCCATTTTACCAATGTGTCACATCAAAAACTGCGCGAAGCTGTAAATTTAGTCATGTGACTTTACAAGTCCCGGGCTTTATTTTAATTTACGCAAAAGAAAAAATACTTAAAGCATTTTTATCACTCGGTTCATTTAAGCAAGTTCGTTAACGGCACACAACTCTATGTTAAGTCTGCTCAGCTACCTTCCCTTCTGTTTAATGGAATCGTACCATATGCCTGTGTTCAAGCCCCATATTTATTTAACTCAAATTATCTGCAGCGGCATCTCAGTACTACACAAATTACACGTGCAGCTGCTTTTAATCGATGAGCAAATACAAAGGACCTCAGATGCTCCATAACGGCAAAAATAAACGGTCTCGTCCACTTCCATTCTTCACAAGGAAACAAACTACTCAGTAAATTCACTTTCTCCTTGCAATATACTAAAGCAGCTTCTGTGCACTTCCTCTTCGACAAGAGCAGACACGTGTATTTTCCGCAAAATAACCCCAAACAAGCTGACACTAACATTGGCCAGGAGAGATCACGTGACTTGCACCAATCAAACGTCATGACACTCATTTCCATGGCTCCCAGCCAGCGCTGCTGCCATGGTGTACGCTGACTGCTCCCTCCGTTCCCTTTTGTATTCAATTTTAGACAAAAACCAAACTGAAAATAAATCTTATTCCTCGAAAACTTTAAAATAATATTGTGCTGTCGAAATTTGCGCAGGATAAAGACCTGTTTGACCTTTTCATAAATATTGGTGCCTCCTCCCACAGAATCCCCCATCCCCCCGTGACTGGTCACAATGTGACCAACACGGGTCATAACCTTTAGGTGGAGTGGACATTATAAAGGCTAGAAAACCTGCTTACAATTCAGCTGCAGAATACTCGATCTGATGGCAACTTCTCGAATGTCATCGGAATGTAACGCAAAGTTCATAAAGCGAAAACCTAATACCAGAGAGTGGGTTGGCTTCGTAATCCTGTCAGCGCCCAGCTAATGTCAGGCATCGTCACTGGAAGTCGAAAAGCCTCAAGAATTAAGCCGCTGCCGAGCATGCGCGAGGGCCATCCCCAGGTGCAGTAGACTTTGTGAGCTTTGACCCCAGTGCTTTTCATCTTAACAATAGCTCACCAGGCAACAGAGAAAAATAAAGACATGATCAAAGTGGGGAGTCGTTGTCTCGTGCCGAAAGGAGACATGATCAAAGTGGGGAGTCGTTGTCTCGTGCCGAAAGGAAAGGGTTCGTTGAATTAGGCGGCCGTCAGTCACTCTGATTAGCACACTTTCTTAGGGACTTATTTATTCTTTTCATCCATCTTTCCTTTTTCATCTATTGATCCGCCCTCTACTTTTTGTCTGTTAGACTGTCTCTCTGTCTTTCGGTCAAACACTTGACAATAATTTATGTGCCGAGATTTATCCCAAACAGACACTCAGATCGAATTGTAGGTGTTCCTTTTCTTAAAAACATCCTGGTGTGAGCAAGGTTCAATCATGCATTCTATATCTTTGGGAGTTATGCCCATAGTGCAGATGAACCGCGATTTACCTGTGTTCTAACCTTGAAAATTTGAATAAAAATCTAGATGGTTGCCTGTCCGAACCGGCATTGACTACAAGAGGACCTCACTCTGCTACTGTTGTCTCCAGGACCTTGCTCCAGAAGATGTGTCAGAGTTATTAACATCTTATACCAACCCAGTCGACTCTTTTTCTTTCTTTAGCCCCAGTGCCTGGAATGTTTTGCTAGCACTACTTCTCCCACCTTTAATACTTTCCAGCAACCTCCGTGCTTTCCTTTTCCATGAAAACTTTAAGTAGATGGGGACTTAATCTTCTCTTTTTTATACCCTTCACTCCTGTGGGCATTTGTGACTGGATTCCCCCCTGTGTGTGTGTGTGTGTGTGTGTGTGTGTGTGTGTGTGTGTGTGTGTGTGTTTGTAAGACAGAGAAATTGCTCAGCCGACTATGTCAAAGCGCATTGATCTTGTTGCCATGAAGGATATTTTCTAAACAAAGGTTTCATTTTTATTTTTATCATTAAAAATATAATTTAATTAACACATTAAAAAATTTCTATTTGCAAAAACATCACACTTGAGCTTCTTCTGACTACTGTTGCTCCGTTTCTTCTTCTCGTCTCAAATTAGTAAGGCGTAAGGCTTGTGCCATCTTTTGTAGTTTGTAAGCGGAAAGGATTTCTGATCAGCACTGAGATCAAGCAGACATAATGTTTTCTAGAAAAAGTGAACCTCCTCTCATAATTGTCAGTCTGAACATATTGTCAAACGTGGCAAGGAAAGAGCATAGTTCTTTGCAAGCTGAACATTTTTTCAGTGAGCAATGTAATCTTCAGCCGTTTGTATCAGTCATTCATTGAAACCTTTTATCTTTTTCTTTGTATTCTTTGTGTTTCGCCATCTGTCTGTCCATCATAAGAACAGTTTGAACAGCATTGTCAATACATAAGGTAATTGGTGTCAGGCAGAGGAATGTATATATAGCTTCCTTTTGTGTTGAGCACATTGTCAGAAAGGCGTCTAGCATTGTGTCCATACCAGAAGACATACTAGCAGGAGAATTTGTTTTATTGAGCTCAGGTAAACAGTATGCTATGGCTGAAATTATTTGCTTCCTCTGAAGTCCAGCTGCTCACCCAGACAGATGAATTGTAAGCTATGTGTGAGAATGTGTGTGATGATATTGGTGTGTCTCAAGAATGCTTTCGATGTAAGGTTGTATGTTTTTCAGTTTCCTATAATGCACATTATCCTTATAATCTCCTTATCTTTATCTTGTAAGTAGCATTTCTTTTAACCGATCACAGTTTCTGTGTATAATTACAGACTGGGATTAATAAAGTTGGTCATTGTCATTGTCATTGTCATGGTGAAAACGGCAACACGAGGGATAGTGCTGAAAAAATCAAAACATGGCCATTGTTGCTTACAAATAAGGCCATTATTACTCACAAACGTGGCCTTTATTGCTTAAAACATGATCATTATTTTTTGTAAACATGACCATTAAAATGTAAAAGCATTGCCATTTTTCTTTATCAACATGTCCATTACTTATAAAGATGGTCATGTATACTGATAAAAAGAGTTTTGTCACTTAAAGCACATTTTTAATTAAATACATCCCTCGTTAGTTTCCTTAACTTCGTTAAGCTGTAGAAGACGTACTAGGAAGAGATCATATGCAAAATTATAATAATTTGTAATTGTAATTTTTGTAATTTGATTATTATAGAGATAGCTCATAAACAATAAATAATAAATAAAATAAAATTGCATACAAAAATATTACCTAAAAAAACCTCACACAAAAGAAAAAAAACACTAACATTAAAATCTAACGTATTTCATATTACAAAAATAATCAAAAGCAAAAGTGTGCCCCACTAACACTTTATCCATTGTCATTCGTTTTTCACCTACGGTCATGGTCGTGCTCCTGTTACAACATAAACAAGTTGTTTGCTTGCCTTCAAGACATCAATTTAAAATGGCCTGCTCGTCACCTCTCCTTCTGGCACAGGAAGGACCAAAAATAAGTCAAATACATCCTGAAGCTATTTGTGCAGATGGAAGAATACATGTCCCGGAAACTCGCTAGCAATTTACGGAGCGTTTGTGTCGTGATGAGGCGCTGGCAGTTGGCACCAACAGCATTATTTGCCTTGACGAGCACACATCACCTCGGCAACAAAGACTAGAGCTGTTCTTTAGGGTCCAGCTTGCTCGCTTTCAACAACATCGGTCAGTTGCTACATCATCATCGTCGTCATTGTCGTCTTTGTGGTTGTCCTCGTCAGAATCAATAATAATAGAAACTCCCGGGAGATTTTAACATCATTTGTGGTGGTAGTGGTGGTCGGTTTACTGAATGCGCGCTCTGCACGCTGCACGTGCATGTCAGCGCCTGCAGATTGCTTTCGGCTGCACACTTACTTAGCCCGATGAAAAGTATTCCAGTATCGAACTTCTTCGGTAAGTATGGGTGTCTTTTTTTTAGGACAAAAAGGTATATCTTTTTAGATGGGGAAAGATCAAAGGGTACGAAAAAGAAGAGAAAGGGAGGGAGATTCAGCAAGAGAGACAGCTACGAGAAAGAAGCTAGAGACAAAACACAAGACAGGGAAAGGGAAAGCGAGAGATGGAGAGAGAAGAAAAGACCAAAAACTATAATCTATTATGGGACTACTGCTGTTTTGTACAAGCAATGTACAGATGACAGAAATGCGCATGAGCAAAAACTCTAGTGTATGTTACATTTCAGATTGACCCTGTCCTGTCTTCTTCGTGAAAACCTTTAAACAAAACACATCTTTCTGACCCTCTAGAGAAGTTTCAGTTCGTGTAATGTTTGACTGCCGAGAGTATGTTGCACCTAAGACTACCATACCATGATTAAATAAATTTATTTTGCGCACTTAACAGGAGGATAGTAGACATCTATTTTTTCGTGAAAGCCAGACTACCAAGATGGCCTCTTATGTCGTCATCACCCTTTTTAAAATATCTCATACTCAAATCCGTCTATTAGTATGCGGGACTTGTAGTAAAGTACAGTGTAAAGAAGGGAAAGTTGTAGATGACAAATAAAAAATAAAGACGTGGAACTGCTGGCTAACTCTATACTCTGCCAATCGCTTATTCTACACATTCTTCCAGGGAGAGTGATATATTTAACTCCTTTCTCAGTGTTGTTGCCATGGATACAACAGTTATTAAGATCAACATTCGTTTGGGTCTTGATAGCTACAACAAAGTACAAAAAAGATGAATCTATGGAATTTTAGCTTTAGCAAATGGATAAGTTATCTTTGCTTGAAATCGAAATAAAATGCATTTGTGTAACGAAACTAGTTATTTGCAAAGCTCTCCAAGAAAGTAGGCCCTTTATGTAGGTCAGCAAGGACAAGTGCACAACTAAGAGCAAAGCCTGTTAACAACAACAACATCAATTTCCTGATTCTGTACGATTGCAATTCTTCATTGTGTCGTATTTGCCTATTGCATCTAAATATAAATACGGATGGCTAGGCGCATAACTCAGTGGAAATAAATTGACTTTAATAAGAATTTGTTTCTTTAAATGGAGCTCGTGAACTAAACCATGAAGGACAAGCTTTAAATTAAAGTATCAAGAAATGCCTCTCTGGCTAGCCTTGTCAGCAGTTGAATCCTTCCACTCCCGCCCCCCACCCCCCCACACACACGGACGCACCCCTCCTCCCAGATAAACAGTACTGGCTAACCAGACGAGGTCAGCTGCTGCAGGTCAAGAGAATAAATAAATGTACATCGTATGTACAAGCTTGCTTGGGGAAAGTTTAATGCTCTGTTACTGCACCAGAGCAAAAAGCAAACAAAGGTTGTTGGCGCAGTGTCTACGTGTTCGGATCTCTATTCATACTTTTCTTTTGATGTGACACCTGCTCCCAGATATTCTCTGAATACTCCGGTTTCTTCTGCGTGAGTGCGTGCGTGACAGAGTCGGCGTGAGAAAGCAGGAGGGATGGGAACACAAGCCACTAGGACGTTTTTTCGTTCGGTGAGAAAGAGAGAAAATTTCCTTTCTCGGCGGGATGAGCAAAGCGCTTGCTCTGGCAACAGGACACAACCCTCTCTCGGACTCCGAGCGCGGAGGGATTCGTCACGTGACCCTCCCGTGCTGACTGTCAGCCGCCGCTTCGTTAAGCATCAGCGTCCAGCTGTGTGTGGTGTGCCAGACAAGAAAGGCGCTCCAGCTGCAAGAGAAACGGAAGCCAGGGGCTGAGGAAGGAAAAGAGAGCGGTCTCTCTTGGGATGGATCAAGGTTCGGATCCTTGTCTAGAGAAACGCGTGCGTGTCATCTTGGAAACAGACAGGAAGTGACCTCGCTTACCTGCGCAGATATCTTCTTGCATCGAAGATAAGAAGTTTTCGTGGACAGAAGTCATTTAATTCGTAAGTACTCGACCCCCCCCCCCTCTAACCTACCCTTGCATAGTCTATCGGCTATAGTCGTCAATGTCTGTTGACAAAGCAGCGGTTGAAATTAAGCGATAGACAACCCTGGTGATAACCTCAACCGATCAGAGTATCGTTTGAAGATGAACTTATTTCTCCTTCACAGGAAGTTATCAAGCTTTAATTTAGTCCAGGCTGAAATGTGGACAGAAGTCATTTAATTCGTAAGTACCCGCAACCCCCCCTCTAATAATGTCGCTGAAATATGAAATAAAAGAAAGAAATTGAAAGTTGGAATGAAATAGCACCTAAAAAAATGACAAGACAAAGAGAGAGGAAAAAAATGAGTGAATGAAAGAGGGGAAAAAACTAAATTAAAAGCCTTATTTTGGTGCCAGAGATCTGATGCGATTGCCTGCTTTACTGGGCTAAGTCCTGGCCTGCTTTGCAGACGTTGACGAAGACTGGCTTGATGGGATGCGAGCCATGATGGGGGGGGGGGAGGGATGTGTGGTGAGGTCAATTTTCTCCAAGTGTCAGCTTAATTCCAGGCGTGACTCCGTGATGATCACTGGAAGCCCTCCACTAAATATCCACACGCGCTGAGCACTGGGAGTGTGCACAGAAATTTAGCACTCGCGCCTATGCATGCACGTGGAAAGACACTGATTTCTTCCTCCACCTGATTCGCACTAGTGACAAATAAAACGAATAGCTTGGTCTTAAATGATACATACTGACTTTCTGAATCGTTTCCGCTCAAACTTTTGAGCTGCAAAGCAATCTCTTAGTCATGGTCTTGCCTGAGACACAACTCTCACGCGGTACGAGACTTCTTCCAGATCATGACCTCGAGTTACATTTTCTAAACCATCCGAAGCAAATAAGTTGACATTCAGTCCCCGGAGAGCAGTCATCCGAGCGCTGGTATCATGGATACAGTTTCAAACATCAGTGCAGCGAGAAAGGGTTTAACGGAATGGAAAACTGTATCGTGGTTATGTCTTCTCAAAGGGGTCCTACTACGTCACGTGTTAGAGTCAATTTGTTTTCCTTCGCAAAAGAATACAGAACCCCGAGAAGCGGTGCGCAGCTGTGTTTTAGACCCGATTAGGTAAGTAAACTAAGTAAACGGATCGTTTGAAATCTGAAGTTCTTATCGGAAACGATTTCTAATATTCTTCAGTATCTATTATTTAAGCCACCTTGCCATATCACAACAACAGTTTTCTTTTCCTTTAATTTAAATATATTTTATCGTTCACAGAAATTTCTCTTCTACACACAAAGAATTCCCCCCCCCACCGTCTCCTTACTCTCCTTTGTATAGCTGGCTGTGGCTGCTACGTCGCTAACACGTAGTGAAATACTAAGCGTCTCTCTTCACGACCATTAGACTTCGGAACTTGTCTCGTGATCTCGTGCAGCTATCATCACCTCATTGCACTAAACAGAATAAATTTAGCAAACTTATTTTCATCTTAATTAGTTCCTTAGTATTCTGGAATGAAGTTCAGGAGCTTGTGTTTCCCAAATAGCTATTTCCTGGAAAAAAGTATCTATTCCCTACGTTACCCACTATCGACAAGACACAAAAGAAATGAAACAAATGTCAGCGAGATCCACTTCGTGGATGGTAATGTCAGCCACCAGCGACATTTCCGGGGCTTCCTCTTGGTGTCCAAGCCACTACTTAAACTCGAGTCGCTAGAGAAACGGTTTTCCTGGCATTATCAGTAGCGCTGGCATCAGGGCGGCTACTTAGACTCGGGTCATTAGAGAAATAGTCTTGCAGACATTACTAAAACCGCCACCATCGTGGGTGCTCGTTAGGGCCTCGCTATGGCCTCGCTTTGAAAACACAGCTGCAGCAAAGTCAGAGGTCAAAACCCGCACCAAACAATTCATCATGCTTCACCACTTCATATTGCGACACATCTCACTACACGAAAGATACGAAAAGTCACGCATCACTTTGTGTGTGTGTGTGTGTGTGTGTGTGTGTGTGTGTGTGTGTGTGTGTGTGTGTGTGTGTGTGTGTGTGTGTGTGTGAATGAAAGCTCGCACAATTTCGTCGCTGCACAGTTGATGTCACCGAGACACCTTCGATCAAGTGCTAAATATAGCACAATACTAATTACGAAAATAATTACGAAAACGAGACAGAGTGATATTACAGTCCGACAAATTACTTTTGTCTTTGTCTATCTTTTATTTTTATCTTTTTGCTTGTACAGAAATGTGACACTGAGGCAGAAAGCAAGCGGCACAAAGGACATCTGCTTCATCCTGGCGTATGACTAGGGAGTTCGTTTGCCCGTCGAGTTATCAGCTATCCCCGTGTTTGGACAGTTTTATCCATGGATAAACTGCCGATGGTTATAATAATAATAATAATAATAATAATAATAATAATAATAATAATAATAATAATAATAATAATGAAGATTTGTATAGCGCATATTCACACTCAAAGAGAGCATACTCTTAACGCTTAAAACGAGGAAGAGACGTGGACTAAATGGATAGAACACGAGGGGCGGAAGAATAAACGACAGTACTGACGACAAACAGAAAACAAAGAATGAAAACACAAAAAGGCACAAAGTAACAGGAGCGAAGAAAGTAGTGATTGATTCTGTAGAGAAAGTCATAGTCTGCGCAGTGATGTCACAAACAGTAGAATACCTCTGGAGAAACGGGGCAGGGGCAGTTTACCTCCTGTTTACAGCGCCAAGGAAATCCCTCGTCGTCACGAACCTTCGACCTGTCTCTCCCACAAGAAGGACAAGTTCTGAAACTGATGCCCATCTTGTCCTTCGCATGTCTCGTTTAAGGAGAAACGCGAGCGCGAGCAGTGGGATTGAATTGTTTGCAAAACGTTGGTTATCTCCCATGGGGAAACTCTCTAGAACCGCAGCGTTGCCTCAACGACCGGTACTCTGGCGATGCTGGAGAGGCGGTTTGTGTCGGGAACGAACTGATTGCCGAGACAAGGGCGGGACGCAGACTAGGCAGTCGGACCAACGTGGAACGTTAGCTGTCGGAAAGCTGAGCTGAATCTCTGGAGAGAGAGAGAGAGAAGAAAGAAAAGAGGGGGAGGGAAGGAAGGTGATTAAGAGGGAGAGAGACATTAAGAAAGAGGAAGAGAGCAATGGATCTATTACCTGGGTCTCTGAGTCTGTACCAGCCTTTCCGCTGTCGTCTCCTGCAGCATGATCTCCGATCAATCAAAAGGTCAAAAGATGAATCTTTTGTAGATATCGTTGTGTGCATGAACGTGCACGCGCGCACGCACACACTCACAAACACACAGCCACCCACACACCCCCCCCCACACACACACCCCACACACACACAAAACGGACACACACAAAACGGACACACGTGGGTGTATTAGCTGTGCATTTGTGAATACAGACTCGAGTACAAGGAACTATTTCAAGCTATCGAACAAGATCCTCACCTTCTGCTACACTGGACTGATTTATCTTTATGTAAAATTCAAGAAAGCTTATTCGTTTCCTGTCATGCGAAAACAGGGTCAATATGCGTACACACCTGCACGCCCACGTCTCTCTCTCTCTCACACACACACGTGTGTATACACACGTTCCCTCACATAATCCGCATGTGTTTTCTTTTTTCGCTTTCTCCTCACTCTCTCTCTCTCTCTGTCCCTCTTTCTCATTTGTTTTTCAAGTTAAACATCATTAACAGCCTTAATGTTCAAGAAGGAAAAGATGAGGAGGAGGACGAGGAGGATTTTATCTAGACCTTTCAGTCTTCCCTCATCCAATCCTCACGCGCGAAAGACAAACTCCAGACAAAATACGAGAAGACTGCCAATGATCCCCACAGCTGTGCCGCCGCTTGACCGCTCCACTCCGCCCTCCAACCTCTGCATCCTCGTGAGGTTCATTGAAAGAGAAAAAAAAAAGTGAATTGAGCAACCAGTTTTTAAAAAGAAAAAAGATCTATTGACTCTGTGACATGAAGTGGGTGAAGTGTATCTTCAGGCGACATTAGCAAAGGCTTGCGAGAGTCTGCCCTTAGAAAACTCCTACTGTGTGTGCGCTGACACAAATTTTGCCATTCGCAGAGGCCGACTATTTAGACCAGACCATAAATTCTGTGGAGTACTCTAGTACTATTTTTACAGAGTGGAAAAAGTCACTTGTACCAGTGGCTCAGGGCTCCAGCTGAACTGTGCCAACAATTTTAACCTTATAAATAAAGAAGAACTTGGCGACTGTGTGTGTGTGTGTGCGTGTGTGTCTTTGTGTGTGTGTCTTTGTGTGTGTGTGTGTGTGTGTGTGTGTGTGTGTGTGTGTGTGTGTGTGTGTCTTCATGCATATGTGTGTGTCTTTGTGTGTTTGCGTGCGTGTTCAAGCACTATTCAAATCCACCTCCCATGTCGATCCTGACCATATTTTACAATATTATTACATTTATCTGCAGGATTCTCCTATGTTATGTTTTATTCCTGCTTTTGTTCTCAGAGCAGCTTTATTTCAACATGGGTTTTATTGCCCGTTATTAGATGTTAGCAGTGGATTCAAATTAAAAAAAAAATCTAATCACACAGAATAAATTTTGACAGCAACATCATTTAGACAAAACCCTGTGGTAGAGACAGAGAGAGGGTGCGAGAGATATAGTTTATCTCCAGTTCTCTAGAAACAGACTGCTGCTTTTCATCTGGTCCGCGAGCATTGCCAGCCTGTTAGACAAAGGCACATCCCCCCGTGCAATGCCTTTTATCTTTTATCATCATCGTCATCGTCGTCGTCGTCGTCATTGCCATCATCATCTTTTTCTTCGTTGTTGTCCTCGTCAAAATTAATAATAATAAAAAAATCTCGAGAATATAGCAAGGAAGAATCATGTAAGGAAGGATAATTTTAATTAGTTATTTCTTGTGGCTTACGGTATTGTCATAGTAATACTTGCACAAGGAAGGAAGGAAGGATTATGTAAGGAAGGACAATTTTAATGACATTATTATTGCATTAGAAATACGATTAGTTTATCATTATCCATTCTGATCTCTTGTTAAAATCTTTCTCTCTTTCTCAAACACACACACACACACACACACACATACACACACACATGCACACACGCGCTCGCGCACGCATGAAAACAATAAACACACCAACACACAAGAAATACATAGGGATGGGAGAGTAGAAAAGACAAAGAAAAAGAACACGAGTAAAACTGCAATTTTTTCAGCTATTATCACAGTCGATGGAGGAAGTAGTCGATAGAGAGGCAACAGTAACCTTTTTCTTCTCAACACACGGTGACGAGGTTGGAGAGGAGCGTGACTTGCCCACGAGCATCGTTGATGCTTCCCCGGGAGGTGCTAGCAGTCACGACACCCTCCTGACAACGCACAGCCAGCAGCGACGGCACGACAGCATCAACGACGACAATACCCGCCTGTTGTTGGTCGCTTTGTCTCAGAATTGATTCCCGCATCTGTCGCCCTAGGCCATGGTAAGGTGAATGTAATGAAACCACCCTGAAGGAGAACTCAGGCAGTTCGTGGGTTGAACAATCCTCCAAACCTCACTTGTTATTTCTTGTTATCTACGCAAATAATTATTTTTGGCATTTATTTTAGTTGTGACTATTTGTTCCGTAATAAAATGGAAGAAGAATGTTAGGGATGTGTTGTTAGTTGTGTACTGAAGACTCAAATCTCCGCACTGTAAAGAAGTTAAGGAGCAAAACAAGTGGCTGCACACGCAACAAACGGTGCGAGTCTGCCTCACTGTAAAGATGGAGTGTGAGTAGAAGGAAAGTGAATACAGTTTCCTCTTCCTTGGGACAAAGATACGAAAGTCATTGACTAATATCTGCTTATATCACATCAGCTGCTTACGACAGAAAAATCCGTCAGAAGCCAGTTGGTATTCAAGTTTTGACCGTTCGTAGAGCGCGCGCAAGAACACACTCACGCACGCACGTACACACATATATACACGAGAACAACTCCCTCCCTCCCCCCACACACATCTACAAAGACACAAATCTATTTCAAAGTATCTTTTTCTTCCGTGTTAACGTTTTCGAATTGCCATGCCTTACAACAACTTCTCACATCTCACTCTCACTTAGTTTGCTCTCTCTCTCTAACACTTCCCCTCTTCCTGCCTCCTTCCCGCTCTTTCCCTCTCTCTTCCTCATTTCCTCCTTCTCTGTCACAGGACAAATGTTTGCATCCGTACATGACAGCAAAATTCTTCCTCACTCTTTAAGAATATTGTTTTTCTCACTCACTCACTCACTCACTCACTCACTCACTCACTCACTCACTCACACGTGCGCACGCATTCAGCCAGCCACGCTTGCCTCGGTCGCCTGTAGAGCGAACACACACACCGGCGCACGCGCCAGCTTTTCTCTTTATAACCAGAAAAAAATCCAGCAGATTACCGCTGCGGAACCAACTGGGCCCTACCACCCGGAATACCCATGTAGTGGTTTTAGCAACACAAATCAAATTAGCCTTAATTAGCAGACAGAACTAGGCTCCACAAGTGAAGCGTAACAGCATCACGTGTTCACAAGTGGGCCTTAAATAGCCGAGTGTGTTCACACATGAACTATAATCAGGATCAAGTGTTCACACGTGGACTTAAATTAGCCAGGCCTGTTCGCATAGAAGGCAGAACAATCTTAGTGTGTTTACACGTGGACTACAAAAGGCTGGGTATGCTCATGGCCAGAACTTTCGGTCGTACAACATTTTTTTTGACTAAAGATCTTCCTAGCCTGCCATGCTAAACAGACTTTATAAATAGGATGGACTGATGGAATGTACCGAGACCAACGCTTAACTTTTCAGCAAGTCGAGGAGGGACAGCACCAAACCTTTTAATTTCAATTTACCCTGTGTTTGTTGCTTAATTACTTTATTACTAATCGTTTTGGTAGCTCTGCTCCCCCGGCTAAGAACCAATAAACCGAAAACGCGACAGACTATAAAGTTTGTGATTTTATACCTCCGTGTAATACACGATCGCATCGTCCGCTTCACCCCCGACCCCACCCTCGCCATGAAATCTGCTGATTAAGAACAGTTTCACGCATGATTTGTGAGGGATTGAGATTAAATTTCAGTAAAGTTCATGTCTTATAGTAGTTAGGTGCTTGAACAGAGGGTATCGGGTACGATCCTATTGAACAGACGAACATGCAGCTGAGCGGACTGAGCAGAGAAGAATGGGGCGGGGAGCTGTGTGTCGTTAATGAACTACCTTTAACGAACTCGACGATAGGGAACCTATTTTTTTGTTTTTCCTCTCTTTCTTGCATGAGGCCACCATGCTGAGCAAGAAGAACCAACCCATCGTCCGGATCGGTTGATTTACAAACCATAATTACTAATGGCTGGTCAGTCAGTGTGAGAAATTACTCTAACTAGATATAGTGACAGAGAATAGCTAAAATTTCGTATCACAACTGCCCCCACTGAGTGGCGGTAATTCGAGCGGGAAATCATCATCATCATCATCATCATCATCATCATCATCATCATCATCATCATCATCATCATCATCATCATCATCATCATCATCATCATCATCATCATCATCATCATCATCATCATCATCATCATCATCATCATCATCATCAATGAAAGCAGTAGATATAACGGTGGTGAGACACGACAGCATTCACATCACTGCATCAACCTCCACAATTTCCCACCCACCCACCCACCCCCCCACTACTCCTGCCACCCCGATACCCGATTTACCTGTAAAGTCGTCTGGTCTGTCGGCTGGCTCTCTGGTAGCAGCAGCATCGGTCAAATTAAATCATTCCCCACCGTCAACAGAAGGCAGTCACAATGTTTGAACTTCGCACCTGAATTACAATCATACCGCCATTGGCCCCTCAGTATTTGTCATGCTACCCCATAGTTTACCTGCTGCTAAATGCCCTCGAAGGCCTAGGCATACTTTTTTAAGAGAGAGGGAGAGGAAAAAACTCCAGGATCGCTAACAATATATTAGCGCGATCAATGGCCTCCCAGGTATGTTTGTATCTGCCCTAAGTTTGATCACCTGCAGAAAAAAGCAGTTGATGGAAATGTCAGCAGAAGAATATGATAAAACTTTGTCGGTTGCCAACATCCTTCTGCCCCGAGCACTGTGTCAGTCGCAGCTGTTCCTGGCGAGGATATAAACACACCCTGGGTGCCATTAACTTTTTAAAATGATAGTTGCACAAAGTATTTCGTCGCCAGCAGGAGATGAAAAGGCTAAAATCGTGAGTAAAAGGAAACGCTGTCGGACAGCCGGGTTCTGTCAGACACACCGATTCTTCGTAGATTATCATGAAATTCATTTATCCAATGTCTCTAATGAACTGCATTCCCCCTTCCTTCATAAGGACATTCAGAGATAATCAGTAGGAAACTGTGTAACAGAAAAGTAGCATTATCTTCCTTACTCTGAACAGGGTAAGTGGTAGGGTAAGGTTAAGGGCAGTTAACTTAGGGAAAGCGCAGTTTAATGTTGGTACTAACACGAATTTTTCAATGCTATACTTGTGAGATTGTTCGCCAGCTTACGGTTTGGATAACACTTCACCTGATTAGTCTCTTTGGTTCTCGGCTTACGGTCAGGTAAAAGTCAGTTAAGTCATCTAAGTTTTCTTGAAAGCAGCATCTTCTTACTCACTCACTCACTCACTCACTCACTCACTCACTCACTCACTCACTCACTTTTCTGCCCATGTAAACTATAGTCCTGTATAATCTCCTTAGCAATGTAAACCATAGTCCTATATAACCCACCTTGCCTTTTAAACCATAGTTCTATATAATCTACATAGTCATGTACCGAAACTACTTTAATTAAAGTGACCACCGACATATTATCTGCCCTTGACAGTGGTGATGTTTCTGCCTTAACTCTACTGGACCTGTCTGCTACATTCAACACTGTCGTCCACTCTCTGCTCCTTCATAGACTCTACACCCTCTACGGAATTTCTGAACCTTCACAAACAGGGTTCAGCTTCTATCTCACTGACAGGACGCAAATTGTGTTCGTTGATGGTCAAACATCTCGCCCTGCTCCACTTCCTTGTGGGGTCCCTGGAGGCTCAGTACTCGGCCCAGTTCTGTTCATTCTGTATACGAAACCACTTTCATTTTGCATCCAGTCTCACCAGGTTTCTCATCAATCATGTGCTCATGACACGCAACTGTACTGCTCCATTCCACCGGCTGAGCCTTACTCTGCTGCTTATACCAGAAAAGCCTATATTAATGATGTCAAGGACTGCATGGCAACAAACAAAATTAAACTCAACAATGAAAAAAACGGAAGCCGTCCTACGCTCGAGAAGAAAAAATCAACCATCGCTCATCAGTCTGCCCAATCACACCAACATCACCTTCACTTTATCCATCAGGAATCTGGGATTTATTACTGCAGACATGACACTTGATAAACAAATTACAGCTGTCTGTCAGTCTGACTGTTATGATAAGCAAGTTACAGCTGTCTGTCAGTCTGCCTATTATGATAGACAAGTTACAGCTGTCTGTCAGTCTGCCTATTATGATAAACAAGTTACAGCTGTCTGCCAGTCTGACTATTATGATAGACACAAATTACACCTGTCTGTCAGTCTGACTATTATGAGAGACAAGCTACATCTGTCAGTCTGACTATTATGATAAACAAGTCACAGCTGTCTGTCAGTCTGCCTATTATGATAAACAAGTTACAGCTGTCTGTCAGTCTGACTATTATGATAAACAAGTTACAGCTGTCTGTAAGTCTGACTATTATGATAGACAAGTTACAGCTGTCAGTCTGACTATTATGATAAACAAGTCACAGCTGTCTATCAGTCTGCCTATTATGATAAACAGGTTACAGCTGTCTGTCAGTCTGACTATTATGATAAACAAGTTACACCTGTCTGTCAGTCTGACTATTATGAGAGACAAGCTACATCTGTCAGTCTGACTATTATGATAAACAAGTTACAGCTGTCTGTCAGTCTGACTATTATGATAGCCAAGTTACAGCTGTCTGTCTGACTATTATGATAAACAAGTTACAGCTGTCTGTCAGTCTGACTATTATGATAGACAAGTTACAGCTGTCTGTCTGACTATTATGATAAACAAGTTACAGCTGTCTGTCAGTCTGACTATTATGATAGACAAGTTACAGCTGTCTGTCTGACTATTATGATAAACAAGTTACAGCTGTCTGTCAGTCTGCCTATTATGATAAACAAGTTACAGCTGTCTGAACTTAACTTCCCTTACGTTCCAGCCAGACAACTCCGCTCCTCATCTGACAGCCGCCTCTTAACTATGCCTATCACTGGAAGAACAACATATGGTCACAGGATTTTTGGTTACTGTGCAGCGAAACAATGGAACTCTCTTCCTTTCCATATCCGCCACCTACCCGCCATTGAATCCTTTAATTGTGCACTGAAAATGCACCTCTTCCTTAAGCATTACTCCTAGCACCAGTTCCTACAGTGTTAGTCCTCTTTCACAACCTGTCCCTCTTTTCCGATTATTGCTACTTCCTTCCTCGTCTTCCTTTTGCAGGATACTCTTTATTCCTCATCAGTACTTTTGTTCATCTTTCCGTCGTTATGTTGTTTGTTTGTTCTTCTATCCCTCGTATGTTGCCCATGTCTCCTTTTTGTTCTAAAGCGCTAAGAGCATACTCATTTATGTTTGTGCAAGTTGTGCTTTTGTAAAGTGTAACGAGTCTACTTTTAAAGTAGGAAAATGTGCTGCAAAATCGGCTGCTTCTTCTTCCTCCTTCTCCTCCTCCTCCTCCTCCTCATCATCATCATCATCGAATAAAGTCACCTACATTCTGTTGTACATTCGTATAACAGTTTTGCAATCTGCCCAGATAATCACTTTAACAATCAATGCTTATACTTGTGTCTGACCCAAGGTAGGTCTAGCTATTCATCCAAACCTGAAATAATTTCAGCTACCTGTCGCATCCTGGAGTGATTTTAGCTCTGTGTCTAGTCCACGTTCACCTCGTTTCAGCGTTAAATACTGTGTCACACCGAGTCTCTATCAAATTATCTCCCGCTCTCTGAAAGAAATCTGCACGAAAAGGTAAAATAAAAGCAGTTCCCTACCATAAAAAGATGCAAAACCTGTACATAATTATATCTTCTGATAGCATAATGTGAAAATTATTACGAGTCATTCAGTACGAAATAACAAAAGACAACGTTTTACAATTTAGAAAACGAACATGAAACAGAAACCCATCCTAAATGGAACAAAATACTTCATAACGTACATTATACCCTGCATGTCAAACCTGGAATAAATTGTAACAATCAATATAGACTGCAGATCGAAGAAAATAATGAACTCTGCAAGTTTTAACAAGTATTTCTCCCAAATACAAATTCGTTAAATAAACTCGCACTTACTTTAAGAATCAAGCATCGTAAGAAAGCGAGAAAGGAAAATATTTTTAAGAATCACAACAAATTAATGTAAGACAAAGATAATAAAGACAATGACATTTTTTAGCTTACGATTGTGAGTTATGTAAGGTCATTACAGATAGTCATTAGATAAAATCCTGAGAAAGAAACATGATAAAAAAAACACGGCAAATCTTACTATAAAGTGAAAAGGTTTGAAAAATTACATCCTGACTGTAAAACAACCTGTATTCAGTAATCAGTAAGAGATCTAGAAAAAGTAATCAAAGCCAGGCGCTGGTTTCACAACATGTTTTTAAACCTTAAAACTGTTCTAAAGAAGCAAAATCTCTTCTCTGCCATTTAGATGCATTGCACAAAAACATACAAAAAATTTGTACTGACAGAACGGAAAGTCAGACCTAGACAACTTTATCTTACTTAAAGCAGTTTTAGTTTTTAAAATTCTAAAATTGTGGTGTGCACTTTAAACTGATTATCTAGATAGATTTAAGGCCTAAAAGTGTTTAAAATTAAAAGTGTGTTGTGCAACTGGCCCCAGAAGGTTACTCAGAGAGAGGAAGTCCAGTGTTTCAAACCCTTATACAAAAGGGCCACAGGGAGGGAAGACAAACCAATAGACTGAGAAACGACTAGCAGTGTATAGACTTACAGGAAACATTACAGAGTTAAGCAGCCATAAATATGAACACGAGAAAAAAAATCTGTCGGACCGAACTCGATTCCTATGCGGTCCGTGAGTTACAATCGATGTCGGAAACGCAGCGGTTGCTGTGGAAACGTGGTTGAGAAGAAATTTGATCACGTTCAGTCCGAACGCTAACAAGGGTCAGAGCTGTGTATTCTGTCACTTGCAGCAGCAGCAGCAGCACCACCACCACCACCACCAGCAGCAGCAGCAGATCGGCAACTTCACCGGCCACCTAGCTTCTGCACCTAACCCCTTCCCCCTCGCTGCCCACGCCCTCCCCTGCCCCTCCCCAACCGCGTGCATCACTCGTGTTCAATTCCTTCACGCGTTGTTTCAAAATACCCGTGGTTTGAAAACATCGTGGTGTTACTGGGCGCCGTATTGGTAATCCAGGTCTCTAAAAAAGGTAATGGACATGTTAACTGAATGATTTTGGTATTTATTGTTGACAATCATTCGAAATCCTGTTTAGGAACAACAGGAGAGATAATTCGTTATCAAACGGTCAGATGTTTTCGATATAAAGTAAAAACCACATGGTGTTGGTTCCAGCACTTCCTGCAGTGTCTTCAAGGAGTATAATCAACCGTAAATTCTGTACAAAACTATTCTGTGGCTAACATGGGCAAGTGTGCTTACAACAGTCTCTTCAGATGCATCCTCGTTGAAAATCAGAGACCTCTCTCGTAAGACATTCGCGGAACTACGTTGTTTCTATATTTGGTGACATCAATAATCTTACTTCAGAAAGGACTACTTTTTTGGTCTAACATCATCTAACTGGAAATAATTTGACAATAGAAACTAATTCTGTTGGTCTTGCACTACAGTGAGAATTTTTTTTATCCATTGTAGTTTAAGAACATTTATTTTCTCCATCTTTTGAGAAAAGACAGAAGACGAGGAATAGCAAGCAATGCTTGAGAAAAGTAGGCAGATAAACAAACACATATTACAAGGTTACGGCCTTGTTGACAAACAGTTGTAGGGAGGGGGGATGGGTCGTCTGTCACGTGTGGACCGAGTGTCCTCGAGA
The DNA here is from genome assembly GCA_004794655.1 of Marisa cornuarietis. Taxonomy (NCBI): domain Eukaryota; kingdom Metazoa; phylum Mollusca; class Gastropoda; order Architaenioglossa; family Ampullariidae; genus Marisa; species Marisa cornuarietis. Next base: position 4,554,998 of record SMMW01000627.1, read on the forward strand.
GGATTTATTCCTAAAACAAGGAAAAAGGGAGTGTGGGCGAGCAGAAACCACTTGAGAATTGTCTAGCTTCGTGCCTGTCGGGAGAAGCCTTTCACGTGCTGCAGGGTTTTTGCTGCAGCAACAACTTCACCACCTTGTTTATTTTACTCTACCATCTCTCTCAAACTCTCCCTCTCTCTTTTTCTCACCGGCTCTTTCCCTTCTGTGTCCATCCTTTGCTAATACATACATCTATACATTCATATGTCGGTGTGTGTATGTGTGTAAATATATGTGTGTACATTTTATCCACATACATACCCAAAATATACGGTACAGAAAAGAGAAACTATGTAAAGACAACAGAGTAATAATCATTTCATCTGGTTTATGATGATGATGATGATGATGATGATGATGATGATGATGATGATGATGATGATGATGATGATGATGATGATGATGATGATGATGATGATGATGATGCACACACACATTAGCACATACACGCGCGCTCTTGCACGCACATATTTTCTGTATGTCTTTCCCTTACATACAAAGAAAGATCTAGATATTGAACTGAATATTTGTTACGATGCCACTGACCAGGGCTATACAATAACAAATAACAGAACAATGTGTTTCAGTGCGTGTATGTATGTGTATAAATGTATGATGATGTATGTGTATGTGTGTGTCAATTTGTACTTGTGTGCGTGCATGTATGTATATGTTTGAGTGGGCGATTTTATATATATATATATATATACCCCCATCCGCGCCAGCTAACTTTTTATCATCTGAACATAGAATAATATATTAACATCGGTACTGACCTTGTAACAGCAAATACCACTTTCTATATATTTCAATATTTGTAAGATATTTATGTATTAGTCTTCTTTCTGCATCACAAATGACTGCTAAAATTTATTTTAAGAATAAAAAAAGAATAAAACCAAGCAAAGTTCTAAGGACATCATTGTATGCACAATTATCGAGACCAGCATTTGCAAGTGTGATTCACTTTTACTCGATTCATTTTTTATCTCCTTTTTACAGACGCCACTGGCTTGCTTTTTTCTTTCTTGGAACCACCATTTTGGGTTTTTTTTCAGGCTCCAGCTATTTTACCATCTCTGTTCTGGCTTTCACTTATAAACGACAGGAAAAATAACTCATCTCTAAATACCAGGTTCATTGGGGTTTGTTCAATATCCATTTTAGTTTCCTGCTGACTTTTTTAAACATGAAATATAAAGATATCAATCGAAAAGCTATTCATTCACGTCAAAAGTTATATACCAATTGAACCACTGAAGGAATAGAAGTTTAAAAAAAACCACTTGAATCACTATACTACAAGATACATAAGGAACACGGCACCAATGGTGGACATAACTGGAGTGAGAGGCCGTGAGTTCAGATCTCTTCTCGGGACAACTGTTTGCAGGGCTGGCCGTCGGGAGAGGGGAGGTTTCTCATCCTCCCTATAGAAGCACTTTCCTGCCGAAGCAGCAGCCAACTTTGTTTGATTGCATCAGTCTTTGCCAGTAACGACCTGGATGAGACGTTTTAAAATAGTGATCATCTTCCTTTTCAATATTATTTTCCAACCGAGATCAGCAGATGATCATTTCATTTTATTTTAAAATAATAAACGGTTACTATATAAAGGAAGATCGTTACAACTGACAATTTTTACAGTGACAAGGCATTATTTTCAATTTTCTTCAGATGGATGGATGGATGGATGGATGGATCGATGGATGTCTAAGATCTTCATCAGCCATAATATGTATTAGTATTCAGGATGTTCATAAAAACTTAAGGTATGCTTGCGGTCTGGTCTGGTCTGGTGCGCGAGAAAATTAAAACCAATTCAGCGAGCACGCTCTTTGTGGCCTTAAAACTGAGTGCCGGTGGATTTCAATGCAAGTATCAAATCAAACCGAAACTGCAGCCAAAAATATATATAAAATTAATGATGTAAAGAGGAGGAGACCATGAGGAGACATGAAAATTATACATTATAATTGATGTAAAAGAGTGGTGGAGACAAATACTTAGAGGGGTGATAGGGAAATTAATAATAATTAAAAAAATACAATAAACAAACGTACATCGAAAAAAATAGAGATGCAAATGGTCTCCCTTCTCTCACACGTATATCTATATATAAATGTGTGTGTAGATTATAAATGTATCTGTAAATCACACATACACCCGTCTGTGTATATATATATATATATATCACTTACTAACACCATAGAGGCGCGCACACACATTGACACATTTATATATATACAATATACATTCACGCACATACACGCACTTACATACACGCATACACACAAGCACATGCACAATTACACGCACACATACAATCCCATTTATCTACAGCAGTGATTTTGTTTTGTTTTTTTACTTTGATTCCTCATTTCTCCTTGCGTTAATGCGATATCTTTGATCTCGGGGTTGAAAGGGGAGCCGGCGACCCGTCAGATATTGCATGTACCCGAGAATGGAGCTGGTGGTCGCCACTTTCCATCAGCTGCTGAGTACAACCTCCATGGTGCACAGCCCTCTCTACTCCAAACCTCCCCCCTCCTCCCAACACAAACACACATCCAAAAAGGAAATAGAAAGAAAAAATCAGTCCTACTGACTAATAATCAGCCCCTGATATCACGTCATCGTGGGGTTGAGGGCGCAGGGAGAGATCGATTTGAAGAAAAGCTACAAATAGCTGGTCATTTTTCTACAGCGCATGAAATCCCGCCTGTTTCTACCTGACCGGTGTGGACACGTGCTTCAGCATCCAAACTACGCCTGTCGGGGGTGGGGTGGGGGTGGGGGTGGGGTGGGGGCAAAAATTAGCCGTTTGTATTGACGCCGTTGAGCCGCAGAAATCACAAGGCGCGGGGCACGTAGTTCAGGTCGTGCAATTCATACGTCACTGGCTTGGCATGGCTCCTGTGACGTTTCATGATTTGTCCTGCGACTACGTGACGTATTGTGGCTTGCTATGTGACCGTTTTGTGGTTTGTCCTGCGGTGTGATATCCTGTGGTTCGTCACGCATCATATTTGTGACGTGTTGTTGTCTGTCTCTTGCTTTGTTGCCCAGTGGCATACGTTACAACTCTCCGGTCAAGTTTGCTTCTTCTTGTTCTTCTTCTTGTTCGTGTTTTTTTGTTCTTCTTGTTCATGTTCTTCTTGTTCTTCTTCTTGTTCATGTTCTTTTTGTTCTTGTTCTTGTTTTTCTTGTTCTTCTCCTTGTTCTTCTGCTTTTGCTTCTTCTTCTTTGTTAACAAGGTCAAATATTGCAAACAATTCAGATAGAGAGAGATTTCTGCTTGGTTCACCCTGGCTCACACCATTTCAGTGGTTACTTGGAACCAAAATCTGGCATTAATCACCGCATTTTATTTAAACACGCGCTGATCTCAACTGAAAAAGAAGATAGTGCCTGATACTAAGCGTTGTTAAACTTGTACTCCATTTAAAACCTTTAAACACCCAGGGCTTGGAATCATAGGCATTCCTGGACATTGGCAGTTTATCCATGGCTAAAATTGCCCGAACTTTGCCAGGTCGCCAAATGGGTAAAGTTTACCCGACACACAAACTATTTCTGGATTCATGAGCGAGTGATTGACCGACTGGCGTAGTGGGAATCGCCGAAAAAGGGTGAGAGTAGCGCATGCGTTGTTCAGCTAACAGAAGCATAAACACTTGAAAAAAAACCCGAGTAGAAAATTGCATAAAATAAAATTTACTAACTCTGAAAAAATGGTGCATCTGGGAGAAATGTGAAACGAAAGCAATAATTTGTTTTCAATCTAAAACAAAATGACTCATAAAAAACACGAATATATCTAGTTTCGTCTGTTATGGCGTCTGTTCGCCTCACATTAGGAAATCAACAACAGCTGTGTTTACCCAGCAGATCTGTACAATCATAATTGTCCAGTTTGTTTATGAAATCGCGAAACATTTTCTGTTCGCTTCTGTTGAATTAGATCAAACGCGATATCCAACCTATTTTGCCAGGAATATTTGCTTTATCCGCATACCCACTACACGATAAAATGAAGGAGGCTTTGGCAGACCTGCCTAAAGGCCGCGAATTCGATATTTTAAAACCGTTACCTGCAGGCAGGAGCTGGGGCAGGAGGTTGGAAAAACGTGCTACATGACAGCCCAGGGCTAAAATGAACATTGCAGCTGCAAACCATTCCGCTATCACCTGTCCAGGTGTAGTTCGCTAGGCAACAGAACTGAATTTCTTTGACTTTCGAGTATATTTCTTTATGGAAATTTCGCAAAAAATAAGTCCCCATGCAACCCACAGATAAAAGGGCTAAAAGATCATCATTTAAACGCGCCCTTTCTTACCTGTACGACAGTTGTTACAATCTAGTGGACTAGGAACAGGAGCAGATGCAGTGCAAGAATAAATTTAAAGTTTAGGAATATCTGCCATAACGATAATATTTTTTCACAGCCGAACTATAATCGGGTTACAGGCAAGGTGTAAAGACTAGCCGATGGAGGGGGCTAGGCTATATCACGGCAAAGCAGCCAGACCTGTAAACAGATGTCACATGCAGAGAAAGAACAACGTGTCCGAGACGAGATCTGAACCCAGAACAACTAATCCTTAGTGTATTGTTGTTCTCGTTCGCCTATACTTTTTTTATGACACTTGGAGGCCAGGTTTTGAAATAAAACTGGCAGTCACCTGCAAAGGATCCACAGGTCTGTACAGCTTGGTGTCGAGGGGCATCGATGACGACCAGACCTCAGCCCTCAGTTCCCGGGGGTTCCTACACTCCTGTAAGATGTGCTCCCTGGTTTGTGACAGGCGCTAACCGTTACGCCACTGGACCGCTCATATACTAGCCAGGAAAGATCATTGAAAGGACATACTAATTTGAACAGAGATAACACACACACACACACACACACACACACACACACACACACACACACACACACACACACACGTAACAAGTTTCAAGCCGACACTCACTGTCCATTTTGCAATATATGTCTGTTAAAATTGTAAGTTGTTTTTTCGTTACTTAGCATAAAGGATCATACAATGCTATTTCTTTTAAGATTGTATAAAGTTTGTGACAATATCGAGTAATTGACGAATTCCAGGGGATCACATGTGATTACACTTTATGTCACCTGTACTTGTAAATTTGTAAACAATGTAAACTTCCATGCTTGTAATTTGGGCCGATGACCTCAATGCAAGTATGTGCAGTCACAATGCCATTCTATGCTCCATATAGAATTTACATTGTATTATACTGGGATACCTTTATAGCCTGTCTGCACGTAAAGATTTCTCCATCCTTCCAGTTGGTGACAGAATAAACCATCTTGGACAGACAAAAAAAAAGTCGTTTGCTCTGCACTGACTGTGATTTATTCCTCCACCTGCCACGAAACCTTGGAGAGGAAGCCATTGGACACAGTCTGACGGATTCGCCTGTCTACATCCAATTTATTTCCTGCATCCCTGACGGACCGGACATCGCCGACAAGCAGGCGACCTGTCTTGTTGACGACGAGCACCTGCCAACGAGCAGACTCACCTCACCTCACCTCACCGCCGGTGTCTTGTGGTAGCGCGAAAAGTGGACGGCGATGTCTTCCGGCAAAATTGCCTCTGCGTCACCTGTCCGACGAGCTGTTGATTTTCAATTTTCGCTAGAAGCAGCACTCATCATTTTATCTGAAACCTGGCATTATTTCCGTATTTATTTGTCCCGCGATGAATGATTAGATCAATAATTCGGCATGTCACGTGATAAAAAGCGGGACCGTGATAGCTGCATTGAGTTCAGTGATCAATGTACAAAGGAGACTAGGAGAAAAATAACAGTGGCAAGAACAGAGCAGACAGACACTAAACATACAGATAGTAAACAATAGACAGATAATAGACAGATAGGTCAGGAAGGCAAGCAGACAGCTGATAGACGGACTGACAAATTAATTGCTGTAAAAGAACATGTACAGACGTTGACTGGTAGACAGGTAGACGTTGGGAAGTCTGGTAAGGTGGAAATGTGGACCATGGAGAACGAAAAAAATTCTTCGTGTGATGCTGGAGGCTCTTGACTACATAATCTTCTTTGTAGTCCTTCTTATCTCTTTAATTATGTTTTTAACAAATCTTAGGTTCTGTTTCTGATACTCGAGGCATTCTCACAACAAATGCTGCCTGGAAAAGTTAAACCAGTTTTCCTCTGCACTGTATTACAAATCGAAAAGTTATGCTATCACGGCTCCTGTCAGATGAATGTCTGCGTTCCTAGGGTCCCGCTATCACACAACCATCGCTACCGATATTCCGACTCGCCCCCGAGACTTGGCAAGTAAAACATTTTATCGTGGACTGAAACAATTGCAGCTGTCGAAGCCAAACGAAAATAAGAGTTCTACCAAAAAAACAAAAAGTTATTTGTCTGTCAAACGCCTCCATGATTTCGCCAGGTTCTAAAGCCCTCGGAAAGTCCAAAGGGGTCAGATAGTAATGGTCATGAAAGATGAAAGTAAGTAGCTGCGGGATGTCAAGGTTCAAGGCCAGTCGAAAGTTAGACTGCAGAAAATTATAGTTTGAAGACCTCGTGTGTTTAAATGTTTTTGGTTACACGCTTCCATTTCACCGCTAACATTCAGGACTGCCTTCACTCAAACAGACAGACAGACAGAGAGACAGACAGACAGACAGATAGACAGATTCTCTTTTTCTCACGCACATACACAAAGTACGCAGACAGACTCACTGTTTCTATCCACCCGTGCATGTACCCGCATCTTTCTTCACAATAAGTACATTTAGTTTTTATTGTTTGTTTGTTTTTGTTTTTTTTTTCGCTTTCGTCGTGGCTCACTCATTGACAGATTTTCCACGATACTTAACTACAGTTTTCTCCTCGATAAGTGCATTCAGATCTTTTCCTAACAATATGCACAGTCACAGTTGTTCCTGAACTAACTGTTTTACATGCTGACACGAAGCCACAGCCTCATCTCTCAGTGGCTCATCGCCTGATCACACACACACACACACACAAACGAAAAGGGGAAAAATAGAAAGAGAGAAGGGGACAATCGAGGCCTGGTGGAACAATGTTGACTTTAGCACCTCAGACAGTAAGCACATCACTGCAGCGTCCCGGGAGGTGAGCCTGGTGCTTGAGCCGGACCGTCTCGTGAACCTTGCTCGCGCCGCACTTCTTTCACATGAACCCTTGCGCGTCATCGATCCTAGCTGAGAGAAAGGTGATAGAAACTCAGCTGACATGGAAGCGATTAATGATAAGTGGTAGGTAATGGTTTGCCGTGTCGTCGTGGCGGCAAGGGGATCTGTGCGTGGGAGTGGAGGTGGGGATGTATGGGGTGCGAGAGAACTGCTCCGAGACGGGATATGGTAGTGGTCTTTATTGTTATGCGGAATGGTGTGCGTGTGTATGTATGCGTTCGTGTGTGTGTGTGTGTGTGTGTGTGTGTGTGTGTGTGTGTGTGTGTGTGTGTGTGTGTGTGAGCTTGTGTGTGTGTGTGTGCGTGCGTGCGTGCGTGCGGGCACGAGCCTGCTAATAAAGCCCTGCAAGCAAAGCGTGAACAAACGAAAAGGTCTGTAATTTTGTCTGGGTCACGATTTGTGGACAGCCATTCCAAAAAACTTGTTAAAAAATAAATAACTAAAAAAACGGGAATCCACGACAGTGTCCGCGGACCAACCGTCGACCGGACGCTTCCCGGCCTCCAGCCTCCCTCCCGATGATGTGTAGTCTCGGCCATGCTGCACGAGACTTTGCGAGAGCGACGCGTCTGTACTTGCCCCACAAAAAGCTGCTGCCTCAAAATGATGGCCGAGAGGTGAAGATAAACGATCTTGGGCTAAACAGTAGCAGTCTGCTCCAGGATGGGAAAAAATATCTCATCTGCTTCTCCCTGTCGTCCACAGCATGCTGATCTCCTGCAGCTGATCAGTGATGATGAAGAGGATGATAATGATGATGTTCATCATAATAATAGCTGCGGCGGCGGTGGCGATGGTGGTGGTGGTGGCAGCACAATCTCTGAAATGATGAGTCTTGTCTAGTCCACTTGCAGGTGAAGTGTCTGGTCAGCTCAGTGCATCCATCACTGCACGAGACGGCAACACTTGCTTCGTGCGGACAGTGACAAGAGTCGTCTTCTCTTGAAACCTTTAATTATCTCCCCTTCGCACATTCGGTACGGAATTGTCTGGTAACGATATTGTGTTTCTCCAGAGAGAAAGTTCACAGCACAAAAGTTCCGAGCAAGGACTCCGGAAAACCCATCCCTAAACACTTTGACCCAACAGCGTACACAGGAACGCATATGTAAGCACGTGTACACACACACACACACACACACACACACACACACACGTACACACACACACACACACACACACACACACAGACAAGCTTCTTGAGACTGAAAGATCGCCCCTCAAAGATAGACCCTCTCTGATCCGACTGTTGCTGAGGTTGTGTAAAAGATGACTCAGACAAAGCTTGACAGAGTGGTGGAACTAAACGAACTATCATAAGCAAATTAAGAAATATTATTAAAAATAACAATAACAATAATAATCATCATTTTTATAGAGTTTTCTTCTCCAGCATCAGCCGGACTCGTACATACATCCAGGCGCGAGCACATTTTTATGGCAGGCATCAGATGCACACAGACGCACAAACATGCAGATACACTGCACAGCAAAATAGAAATAAATTCGATTTACACAGCACTTTACCGCCCATAAATTAATGTAATAAATTTTAAAACAGATGTCGTGAGTGCTTGAGAGAGAGAGAGGCAAACAAGCATCGAGAAAGAGGCTGTGACCTCTGTGCATTCAGAACAGTCACTTGTCTCTTCTTATCTCCAACGGTTGCCTAGATGTTGGACGCCGCCAGGGAAACAAAGCAAATGAACGATTGTTGAATGCAGTTTTGAACTAAAACTGTGAAACTGGTCATGGAGTAAGTTTGAGATGAACAGAAGAGGAAAGGTGAAAGAATATGAGAGAGATAGAGGACGAGAATAGGGAAAGAAGACTAGAGTATTTCTCTCTCTCTCTCACACACACACACACACACACACACACACACACACACACACACACACACACGCACACACACACACACTCACACACACACACACACACACACTCACACACACACACACACACAGAAGAAGAAGACGAATACAGTCATACGTAGTCGAATGGGGAGAAAATAAACAGTGTAAGCTAATTTTTACTATTTCTCTCGTTATCCCTACTTCTCTCTCTCTCTCTCTCTCTCTCATACACTTTCTCTTTCTTTCTCTCTCTCTCTCTCTTGCTATTTTCCCCATCTCACCTCCTCTCCTTTATACTTAACAACTGAAATCTTACCAGTACTTCCTCAAAACAAAATTATTAAAATATTTATATCTATATATATATATCTGAACCCAGGGCAGTCAAACCTCACTGTATTGGTGACAGGCACTAACCGTTGTACCACGGACCGCCATATTGGCCAACATAAAACCTCAAGTTGAAGCTTCATAAACACTTTCACTAACATGACATCAAACCTGCAAATTAATCAACTTTCATAAACATGTACCAGCGTTATAATCATGGCTATATAGATGTTTATCTTTGTAGTTTTTAATTTCATTGTACAATTTTATCCTCGTTAATAAGTTGCTCACGCCGTTTCAGACCCACCCCTTTTCAAAAGGAAAGTTGACTCACAAATCCTCGAAGATGAGGGAAACCTTAAAAGGTTCAATGCCTTCTATAAGAATTGGTTGGCTGCTTGCTTGCTTTAGAAGAAAAGGGATTTCACCTAAAAGTGATTTCGTGGTATAAGAGAGGAGAAGACCAGGGTACCCGGAGAAACCCTGACGGCCATCCCTGTGAACAGGTGTCATATACAAAGAGCGTCCCTACATACATACCTATCTAATATGTCTAATAGCTCGATGATAACAATGCACAAACTAAATAGACCCTAGTCATTCTGCGAGAATATACCTACATACCTATCTTCTAATGATCGGAATTGTCATTGTTCTCTTGTTCTCATCCTCTCTTTCTCTTTCTCTCTCATCTTGATCCTTTTAACCTCATTCTTCTATTTATTTTTTTTATCTCTGTAGCACGAATTGCATGTGCTGAGTTGCTTGAGCGTGTGTGTGAGTGCACAGGATGTGAACCTGGGCTACATAAACAGGCTCAGCTTCGCTTTTCAAAGGCTCCAAGAGGTTCCATGCTACCCAAAATTATGGTCACATTACCCCAATAATATAGGGTACCAGAATATGATTACACCTCATCTTGGTTGCCTAGGAACACCCACGCATACCATCACACACATGACACGTATGCCCTCTCTCTCGTGCTCCCCTCTCTCTCTCTCTCTCTCTCACATACACACACACACAAACACGCAAGTGCACACACACGCATGCATTCGCGGGTACATACAAGCACACGCGCACGTGACACTCAGAAAAACTACACGAAAGTTGTTTTTCTTTTTTTGCGGAGGAGACATTCTTATTCTTTCTTTTTTGGGGGGAGGGTGAAGGAGAAGAATGCGTTTCCTTTCTTTTTTGTGGTAGGAGTAGGCTAGGTTTTGCAGGGTTGTCTAGGTTTCGAATAATTCCTTTCTCTATCGCCACAGCCAAGTTCCTTTTCTTAAACATCATTTTAAAGAAAGTCAATGCTTTAAAGACACTTAACAGAATATTGAAACAAAAACAAAACAGAAAACCCTACTCCTACCAGCAATGTTTCTAGTTTCATCTCAAATTAATCCTTTATTTTACGAACAAGAGAAGGTAGCACTTTGTTTAAAGACACCCCATTTTTGAAATGCAAACAATTTTTTGGTATCTGTTACTTATTTCATTTCATTTAATTTTTATTTAAAAGCTTGCTTCGGTTTTGCACTTCGAAGTAGGCTGCATTTATATTTTATTTCACATTTTTAAACACTCCCGTAGTTGTGCCAAGTTTCAAAATTATCTGTTTCCTATTGATTTTTTTCTCGGACAATATTTTTCACCCCCTCGTCAAGTTTCGTTCTCCATGAATACATCAATCGCTTAATTCTTGCAGCCTCGGTGCTGGCACTGGCATTAGTGTGTCATTTCACACTGAGACCTTGATCAGAAATGTAAGCATTGAAATCTGAAGCAAACTAGCCCCCCCCCCCCCCACACACACACACACCTTTTTTTATACTTTTCTTTGATGTCTTTTTTTTCATTTTCCTCATCTGATCTGCCATGTTCTCTTGGGCAGAGGATATGGGTGACCTCGGATCGAAAGGTCAAAGAACAGAAAGGAGAAGGGGGTATAAAAGCTGCAGCAGGGAGATGAAATATTGGCCAGGATGTGAAGGGCTGATGAAGATTATGTGCCACAGCGGGCACCGTTCCCTCACCGATAGGCGTAGACTATCTTCTCTAACACACTCCACTCGCCTGCTTTCATTCTTTTTTTTTTTCATTCTCTCTCCTGTTCGCGTTGCCGCTAAATTATCTTTCTGCCTAACCCAAATCATTCCCTTTTTTCTCAACATCCTCTTTTTTTTAAGCAGCATGTTTCATTTGCTTCATGTTGGAGAAACTACTTGTAGAATTATCCGAACAAGGAACAAGTAAATTTTATACATTTTCAAATATTTCACATGGATTTTTTTCTTGAGATTAAAAGTTTCTAATAGCTGTTTGTTACAATAGCTTTATTGGACTACATCCTTGGGATAAAAAAAAAAGTTGTTTGAAACAACTTTTCTACTTGCTAACACTGAGAAGGAACTGCTGATGTTGTAAGATAACTACCAATTTCCGAACACCGTGTCGAGTTGTAAATTAACGATCTGTGAATAAGCAATCTATTACCATGTAGATTAACGACCTGGTGATCTGTGAATAAACAGTCTATTACCATGTAAATTACCGATCTGGCCATCTGCGAATAAGCAATCTATTGAAATGTTAATTCACGAGTCAATGCATTTGTAAGATATCAACATGGAGAGCTTTAAATCAACAATCTAGTTAGTTGTGAATAAACAATTTAGAGACATGTTAATAAACAATTTGGTGATTTGTAAACAAACAGTTTGATGTGCTTTCAGGTGGACGAAACCGTTTCCGTCCAATATACTATTTTGTGTTCTGTTTCATTATACCTTTTGTTTTCTACCTGTAGTCTACAAAGGATAGCACAACTCTACTCAATTCTTTAAAAATTAGTATCATCATCATTATTGGTTTTTATTTCTGATTTAGTTTTGTCGCAGATGCTGGGTGGAAATAATAGAATACAATGGACACTCCTTATAAGGCATTCTTTTTGCTGTTTAAAAATATGAAGGATCGTTTGGCTACGCTTAATTTAATTGCAAATGTTTGTCTATCTGGCTGTCTTGCTCAAAAAGGTAAACTTGCTCCTGTAAGCATCTCGCACCATGAACTCGCTGAAGCTCAGACTCTCGTCTGTTGACCCTTAACCCCGGCCTCTTGGGAGCTCGTCGCTTTGAAACTGACCTGGCGGCACGTGACCGCGAGCTTCTTTATTGCAGTGCGGCAATAGATGGCAACCTACTCTTGCCGCCAGAACATTGCCCGCTGATTAGTTTGTCATTTCACGCTGACAGCACGCAATTACCAACGGCCGTAATGCAGAAAGCGCCATTTGCTGGATGGCCATGATCATGTCATGGCCGTAAAAGTGGCAGCCGTCGAGCTACTGTTGCTGTCAGTAATTATTCTTGGTTCAGAGGACGCTGCAGGCTGAGGCACACACACACACACACACACACACACACACACACACACACACACACACACACACACACACTCTACTCGTGAAACAACGAAAACTGTTGACTGCTATCGACAGAGGAGGGATCGGGGTTTTTTTTATGGGAGGCTGTGCGGATAACCTTCCTTAATTGCTCTGTCAAAACCAAAACCGCAGGATGGGAACAGAAGAGATTCTTCAACACGGGGCTACCGTATCCCAGGAGGGGTCATGACCAGAATCTAGAGAACAGGAGTCTGCTAGCACCGGGTCCCCCTTGAGTCTGCGTGGGGCTGTCTCACCCTCGCTTGGCCTACGTCCTGCCAGGTCTTGTGTCACCGTCATCTGTCGGTACTGACACATCGTCTAGTGACACATGGCACAGCCACCTTCCACTACTGACACATGTTACGGTCGTCATGTATTTTTTAGAACTTGCTTTGGAATCAATCAATCAATCAATCAATCAATCAATCAATCAATCAATCAATCAATCAATCAATCAATCACGATCGACTAGCCAAACAAGCAAGGGATCTTGCTGGCATTGTTACTTTTCTTGTTCTCTAAAGATGCATGAGACCGCCTCCGCGCGAGCTCACACGAACGCACGCATGCACGCAGACACAGATAAATACGTACATGCTTGCGCTCACACAATTATATTACACATACATACACATATACGTACATCCATCCGTAGATACACAGGCACAGACACATACATACATGCACAGCACACTCATACAATACTCATACACACATACATTTACATACATACGTAGGCGCATACAGTTGCATTATTTAAAAAAAATATTTTCTTTAATTTACAAATACATGCTCTATCTAGTCGACGACGGCGGCGACGACGACGATGATGATGATTTTAAGGCCAAAAAACTTCCTAGGAGAGCATTTGCGACACATAAATATGCGGGTACCATTACTCAAAATCCGATAAGAAATATACTTTTTCTTTTGCTTCTCATGGGAAATAAAGGAATCGATGACCGAGTGAGTGAGAGAGTGAGTGAGTCATGTGTTGAGGTGCCGATGGGAAAGGTCGCCGAGGTTGGATATCCACGAGGCTCTTGACAGCCAAGGAGTAATCTAATCGAAAGCTTTTACTTTTTCTAATTTTATGTTTCTGCTCGATCACTCCGTAAACGCGTGTGAGGGAGAGATTCGCCGCTTCGATTTACCAGCTGTTATTAAGAAAAGGAAAAGACAGAAAAATATCGCGTCTGTGAGAAACATTTTACATACCGTTTGAGGCGAGTCTTTAGTAGCGACATATCGACATGCCTGCAGCACGCCGCCATCAACCCTCTCTAACTCTCCTTCTTTCTCTCTCTGTGTGTGTGTGTGTGTGTGTGTGTGTGTGTGTGTGTGTGTTTGCGCCTGCGTGCTTGTATGCGTATGCTGGTAATGTATTTTTGTAAGAAATGCTCTAGTCTTCTTTACCTATTCTCTCTCCCTCTGATTCTTTCACCTTTCCTCTTTTCTTCATCTGTATTCTCTATGTGTGTATGTGCGTGTGTACGTGAGCACGCATGCGTGCACGTATGCGCAATCACGCAGTGTATTTGTTTGATAGCACTCTTTCCCTATTCTCTTTTTTTATTCTTTCAACTTTTCTGTTAATTTCAGACTTATTCTCACTCATTCTCTTTCTATGTGTGTGTGTGTGTGTGAGAGAGAGAGAGAGAGTAGTGTATGCGCGTGCGTGCGCCTACGTCAGCAGTATACACTATATGCGTGAGCTACACTCTTTCTCTTTTGCCTGTTCTAACACATCTTCTCTGACTTTTTGTCTCTCCTCTCTTTTTCTTTCTCTCTCTCTCTCCACCAATTTCTAATTGTCGCACCATTCCTTCGCGCAAAACCACATAGTAATGTAACAAAGAAAGATTAAGGAACGTCTCTTCTAAAACCACTTTTACATGCTTCATTATCCTCATTTTTATTTCTTTCTTTAATCAATCCTAGCTATACTATCGAGATTCCACCGACCCCTTTCCCTGCCCACCATCTCCAGTCTTACCTTTCGTGGAAGGGAGAACACTCTGCAGAGCGAACCGCGAGCTATTTCCTGAGAACTGCAACGGCAAAACTGACCTCCCTTTGACACGAAAGTCGCTCGACGCCAACTGGATGTAGGCCTCGTTGGTCAGGGCCAGCCAGCGAGCGCTCTCACTCGTGATGAACGTCACTTCCTGCCATTGAAACTCCGTCAGCAACGTCCTCAACAGACGAGACGTTTGCCGGATACCCGGATGTAGCGAGAAGGTGTAGTTGCTGGCATCGTTGGAGGTGTAGGTGTTGGCCACGATGTATGGGCTCTTGAACAGGTCGGCGAGGAGGGCAAAGGTCAACTGAAGTTCATATGAAGCTACGCCCACTGTGACCTGGCCGGTGACCTGTTCGAACACGTTGGCCAACAGTGAGGGCGGCGTTTGTTGCCCCAGGCAACGCGGTTCTACCGCGAAGGAGAAGTTAACGTCCAGCGCGACTCCTCGTTGTCTCAGCGTCTCCGAAGCGTTGTCCATGGCGCTGCGGAGGTAGGCCAGGGACGTGAGGTCACACTGCTGGGCAGCGAGGACCCTCACGCTGAAGTTGAACCCTGCAACGTATGGTACCAAACATACTAGGAAGAAGATCACGGCCTTGTTCAGGTCTCCGCAGCCGAGATGGCCGTGTTCATGGAAAGTGAAGAGAGAGGATCTTTCCACAGGTCGACCAAAACAATTGCTCAAGGCGCTGAACGGAGAAAATGTCGTCGCTGTGCCAGGTTCACGGCGGGAGGGACTGAGGTTGACCAGGTGAGAACTGTTGGTGCGATTTTGTTCGTGATAACGCGCCTGGGAGCAGGGGCAACAAACGTCGAATGACATTGCCCTCTCCGAACAGGGATAGATCTTTTTGACGACACAGTCCGCGCCCTCTGGGGGGCGCAGCTTGGTAAACACTGTCAGGTACTTGTCGTTGCTACTGGCAACACGGTGCATGCTGGGCCTGCTGATCGTTTCTTCAGTGTCCTCAACCATCTCTTGGAAACACGTTACATCCTGGTCGAAGTCTTGACGACATTAAGTAACAAAAGCTTTCATCCTACAACGTCCTTGAGACCAGGCCCTTCTGCTCTCGCTATCTGCCTCACTGTTACATCCGTTAAAGCCATATCCATAAGGGAGTCATAGTGTTTGACTGCACTTTGATGTAGTCAGCAGCTGTGCCAAGCCATCAATCCCTCCTCCCATCTTTGTCACAAGCGTCCCAGGTAAATGTGTGGAAGCGAGAATGTGATTTCTTTCTCCTAAAAGGCTTCCAGATCGCTCGAACAATTGAATCCTTCCTTTTTCTATACATCAAAGACGAAGAACTCAAGGTACTGTTTCCCCCTTTGCATGTTCGTACTGCGAATTCCTAGGCTTCCATCACGCCAGTCCTTTTAAACTGAAACTTAGTTGATGAACACAGTGATCCTCATCCTTAGGTCTTGCTGGATTCACTCACACAGATTGAAGTAATTCAACGCTGTGGTCTTATTAGGGTCCCCAAAGCAACGAAATCTTCACTTTTTAAGGAAGTGGGGAGGGGGTCTTGCTGGGGTCCATGACGCAGAAATATATCCCTGTAGAGCTTTTGTTTTTGTTTTGGGGTCTCGATACGTCGGCGATCAAATTCCCGTTCGCACTTTCCTTGTTCGTAAAGAGCAGGCACTCGACGCACTCGGTGGTTATTAGACTTATTATAAAATTGATTACGATCCTGCGAACAGTGCCGCAGCATCCTGCAAAGGCCGTGGCTGCCGCAATCGCTATCATCCGCTGCCACTGCGACAGCAGTACTCTTCTCTTCTCTCCTTTGGACTCTTTCCATTCCACCGAAGCGCCTCTGCCTGCAAAGACCACAAATCGATTCGCTCGCCCTCCAATCAGACGCGAGCTATCAAAGGCGGGCGAGTTCGTTCGATCAATCGCGTGTGAGCTTAGATCAGAGGAAGGTTGGGGGGTAGAGTGTTAAAAAAAAAAAGCTCGGGTGAAGTGGAGGTTTTTGGACAATCTGGTAGCTTAGCTGATGGCCAGTCGGTTTGTCAGTCAGGACGCGTGATGCACACAAGCTGGCGCTCATCCTCCCCGGGTGGTCTCCCGCGTCTGGCTTTTGCGTCAAGCAAGTGGTTTTGCGATGGCGATTGTATCATCGCTGAGCGACGACGGAAAGACAGACGGAAGCGAGAACGCGATTGATTTTTTTTTCTCTCTCTCTCTGTTTTTGGCGATGCTGTAGTACTACAAGAGGATCTGTTCAGCTTGGACCCAAAGCCTTCAGTGCTCGGCCAACGCTCGTGAAAGATGCCCAGACTTAACGCCTGCGTACATACATCTTGATGGAGACTGCTATTGACAGGGCAATCAGTACCAATGCTGGAGTAAATCACCAGTAATGACGGGATGATCGCTTGTCTTTGTGTCACATCTGTCCTACGTGAAACCCAAGAACCAATTTACAAGTGCTTACGTGCATTTACTGAATATTTCCGGACCGCAAAAGTAATGCTTGGCGTGATGGTGAGGGGAAATCAGACCCCAAAGCTTGACTGTGCATGCAACCGCACTAATGTGCCCGCCCTTGCGCAAGATGTGAACATTTGTTTCTGTCCTAAAGTTATCAAATTTGTGGTCATTAAGCATTTTTGGTAGCGCTTTACATGATTTTCTAATGGTATTTGTATTTCTTATAATTTATTTTCAGGATGTAATGACATGGTAAGTTCTTCTTTTACTGTCATCATTCTTCCGTTCCCCCTTTTCCACTTTATTTCTTTTTTCCAATTATTTGATTCCTTACGTATCTATCTGGTGCCGTGAATATTTTTGTGTGTGTGCGTGTGTGTGTGCGTGTGTGTGAGAGAGAGAAAGAGAGAGAGAGAACGCATTTTTTCTGTACCTTTACTTGTACATCTCAACCCACCTGGGTGTCTATGTATCTATTACCATTATCTATCTTTCACCCAGGGACAGCCCGTGTTGTCCCCCAAAGCAACTGACTGCACGCGCGACTAAAATTCCAAGAGCTCCAGCTGCTGAGAGAGTTTTTCCTCCTCGTTGTGTTTCACAACACCCAGTGCGGCCAGCCCCGCCCCCACCCCCCACCCCACGCATCAGGCGGGCTGCTTAAAAAGGAAATCACGCGCGCTCATTGAAAACGGCGTAATTGTGAAGTTTACGTAGCTTCCAGCCTTTTCGGTGAACGGCGTTTCTACGTCCATGTCTTCCCATGATGCCTCTCGCCCCCCCCTTCCTTCTCTGCCTTTCTTTCTCACGTATCGATCCTGGCATTTGTCCGCTAGGGTCGCTGCGGGGTTTCGTGGCTTTACGGCTTTGGCACCGCCACCACTTGCCATCTTCCACTTCCGGTCTGGCTTTCTCTTTTCTGAGTTACGGTTCTTAATTTTGTGCCCTACGCGACTTACCGCCAACAAGCCACCTCCATCCTCTTCTCTATGAAAGCACGAATGGACAGCGTCTCCAGGGACTTCTGTAAAACGTGATTTGATTGATTGATTGATTGATTGATTGATTGATTGATAACTAGCTCACAAATGAAGAGCTTGGTTGTTTTGATTAATAACAGATTAATTTTGCCTTCCAAATATAAATTATCGCATTCGTTGAAAAAAGTGATTCAGGAAGCTGATTTTCTCAATAAGTTTCCTTTAGATGCAGTCGGTCTCATAGATGTACACTTTGCTTGAGCATCTAAAGAGTGACGGGATTTTTGTGCTCACGATGCAAAATACATTTATCAAAATAAATAAGAAAGATTGGAAACAGAAATAGTTCTCGTGAAATAAGTCAACGCCTGTTAGGATCAGGTACAAACTGCAGCCTGCTTCTGCAGAACAAGCCATGCCTCATTATGTATCTTATACATGAGAAGAATCCACACCTATGCTATCAAAAAAATAATAACATAAATTGTCTTACTGAGCTACACTGTACACTTATATAACTATTTATATATAAACAAGCTGCAAGATAGGCTCATGAAAGAATCCACAGCTACATTTACACTACAGTCTACAGCTACATTTATACTACAGTCCACAGCTACATTTACACTACAGTCTACAGCTACATTTATACTACAGTCCACAGCTACATTTACACTACAGTCCACAGCTACATTTACACTACAGTCTACAGCTACATTTATACGACAAACCGCAGCCTACGTTTTCACAGCAAATTGCAGCCTACAATTTCATGGCAAACCGCAGCCTACGTTGACATGATGAACCGCAACCTACGAAGGTTTGCGAAGAGGACGCCCTTAGGTGAACATGTAACCAAGGAAGTATTCTGACAGGCAAGACAAACTTTACGAAAACGCTCAAACATATTTAACCGTTGTAAATAAATGTGACCGAAGTCTAATCATGCATTAACAAGGAAAACAAGATTTCAACTGAGGCAATCTACCATCGAAACAATGAAAGAATGACAATAGCAAAACGATACTCAGATCTGAACAAATAATAATAATAATAAGTTTATAAGTTATAAAATTATTATTAGTAGTAGTATTAGTATTAATATTATTTATAACGCGCAGCATCACGACTAAGATAGATCGCAGCTCTGCGCAGACCAATAATGATAAATGAAAGACAACAGACTGTGGACCGTGAGATAAGCATAGGCACAATGAACAGTATACAGACGAGGTACAAGAGTAGATATTGCTTCCAAACGCCATACCGAGCGAGGAGATGGTGAGAGCGAGTCCATTGGCTTCTTCCAGGTAACGACGGACCAATAACACAATGTCTCGCCATGACACAAGTCTGCACCACCAGTCTGTCACTCGGCAGCCTAGACAGACATTTTTAGTGATCATGTCTATGACCTCGTTGATAAAGATGTCTATACTGATGTCAGTGACAACGTCTTTTACAATATATGTGAGGACGTCAATGACATTGTCTTTTACAGTGTTTATGAAGGGGTATATAATAATGTCAGTGAGGATATCGACGAAACTGTCTCGTACAATATCTAACGATGTCAACGATAATGTCGATTACAGTGTTTATTAGGATGTTTATGACAATACCTATAATAATGCTGATGAAGATGTCTAGGATATGTCAGTGAGAATGACAATGACATGTCAGCGAGGATGTCTCTGCCAATGTCTGTGATATATTTATGATTATATATATATATGGCGATGCCTATGCTATGTCAATGAACATATTAATATAAAAATGAACATGTCTACAACAATATGTCAATAGACATCTGTACAAAAAAATGTCCATGAACATGTCTACAGTATGTCAATGAACATGTCTACAACATATCGATAAAGATGTCTATAATGATGTCGATGGTGAATTCTGTACCTATGAGAGTTTCCCTTATGATTTCAACTAAAATGTCTCAGACTACAATGGTGTCGTCAAAATAATGGCAGGACAGCACGAATGCCTCATGTGGCCCACCGGTCTAGCTTGGACCCAAGCCACTGGATGCCAGCCCCATGCACACCATTTAGTTCAAACATCAGCCTTGCGCTCGCCTATTTTCATTGAAACATCCACGACAAGCCTTAATTCCTACAATACCTTGCGGTCCGCCTGAGGCGAGAAAAAACAACTAATTACCAAGTCTTTGTTGTCTCCAATACCCCGATCTACCGAACACCATACCTAACATGCAGCCAAAACTATGGGAGGAGACGTTAGAAAGCAAATCCCTACTAAAAGACCTCGTTAAGGAAAGAGAGTGCTTTGTTGGTGAGCTTCTGGGCCTCATCCTGCCACAATGAATCACGTGGTAAAGTGACATTTAAGGCGTCGCTTCGGTCTGGTAATGTAATGTCTGCGATCTCTTGACGGCTACTTCTGTTATGGCTGCGGAGCGGTGCGCGCAAAACACAGGGCCAATTTTCCAGCAAGCCGATGATTTTCTTGTGCTGGTATTTTTTTCTACTGAGATGCTTCCAAGATGTCGGCTCATTCTCTTTACACTAGCTGGCGAAGGAAGGTTTGAAAGGGGAGAGAACGTTTCACGACTTTTTGAACACTTTAGCTGGTGTGAATTAACACACTGCCTTGGTTGAAGCCAACCACAGCTTTAGTTTAATGTGGTAGAATTATCACGATAAACTTACGTAGCTTTATCAAGGAAGTCTATCTCACAATCATTTTCATAGTCATGATCATAATAAGAGCTTCTGCATTCGAATGGTAAGTTAGTAACAGTTCATGGTGGCGCTGTTATTCATCTTTTCTTTTGAAAGTATTTTGTGCTTATACTCTTGAGCAGTTAGAGACGAAAGGACGCAGCCCAGTAGAACGAAAATTATCAGTTTAATGTATACAAAATTTATTGTCTGACTGTGATTCTGGAAAATTTACCAACATTTAAGTCGAATGGCTTGACTTCCACATTTTTTATTCTTTAAATATCCGAAACATTTTTTTAAAGATTACCAGTTCCTTAGGCTTTATTCTCAAAACATTTTTCTTAGATTTTCTTGGTCTGTCTAATTTTCTTCTGGAAAATATTGTATTTTGTAGCTTTAAGATAGTGCAAACTGATTTTTTCAGAAAAAATAACCTGAAAAGTGGGTCAGGTAAAAGGGCAAGAATTAAGCAGCTCCAACCAGAATCATGATCATAAAAAACTATTTATAGAGGGTATTTTTTGTACAGTATAGAGCTTGCTCGATGAGCTGACCCAGAGTTAGACATGATAAAATCGCGGTGCCGCTGGCCGCTTTTTACGATCAGACTGACGTGTTTGCAACCCTTCATCTTTTACCCAGGACCGACAGGGACTTGCCTGAAGGTGGGCCGATTAGGGCTGAAAATGTAATCTGGTGATGAACTTTACATGTGACGGATCTGGTTCATCGGAATATGAACTGCCTGTCACAATTTTCTTTTGAAAAAAAAGACTTTTTAAATCATCATCATCATCAATCTCAACACTGTTGAATACAGCACTAACATTTATTGTGGAGCAATGGCTAAGCAATGATCATCAATATACTGCAGTGCTTTTCGTAGAGTTTACTAAAGCCTTTGATGTAATTGACCATGATATGCTCCTTGAAAAATTAGCATTATACAAACTGAGTAACTGCTCTGTTCAATTCTTTCACTCTTTTCTCTCAAACAGAGCACAAAGAGTTGAGGTTATTAACGAACTGTCAGATCCCCATGATGTAAAATTTGGTGTTCCACAAGGGTCAGTCTTAGGTCCTCGTCTGTTCTCTATGTATGTTAATGATCTTCCCCTTCATGTACACTAATACTGCGAAACGTTTGCTGATGACACTACAATACATGACAGTGAGCCACTTGCATCTCTTCTTCAACGGAGTGCTGATGAACTTTAGTCCTGGACGGATAAAAATAATATGGCGCTCAACCCTCAGAAAACTTAAGAAAGGCTACTAGGCAAAAAAGGCAAACTCAAACCGCCCTATTTCCTTCAATGCAACTAAACAATCAACCTATAAAAGAAGTACAAACCCATAAACTTCTATGTGTGACTGTTGATAATAATATGTAATGATCCCAGAATATCTTAGCAATAAGACAACTTACAACAAGTAAGAGAATTAAGCACTTCCTAAATCTTCATTCTCGAAAATTTTTCTACACAGCCCATATTCAGTTGACCTTAGACTATGCTTCCCCGATGAGGGACTCTGCCAGTGGAGCTTTTATGAGGCCTCTTGTAATCTTTCAAAGAAAAGCAGTCAAATCGGTTCTACTTAAAACGACACTAGAGTCCAGTGATTTTCTCACTTTAGGGGATCTACCATTGATAGACTGAAATTCAACAAATGTCCGTTTGTCTATAAAATACTCACAGATAAATGCCCCTAGACTTTCTGCATTATTTTCCACCAGTGCTACAAGAGGATCCCTCAAACGTAATATTCCAATTGACCTATTAAAGATTAGTTTAAAATACACAGGTAGTGTTCTGTGGAACAGCATTCCATCACACCTTCAGCAGGGTAAATTCAGCCTTTATCTGTTCTAATAGGGCTCCTAAAACATTTATGCCAAAATCTTTGATTGCTTCAGGGGCCTCCCATAAAGCGTGTAATTACAAAAATTTTATGTAACTCTTGTACTCTTTCTTCTTGTTTTGTTGTGCCTTTTTTCTGCAGGGTTCAAGGGGTAGATGATGTTAACAAGCATATTTCTTATTCTAAAACCCTCATTAATAAAAATTTGTCATTTTGTCAATTTGCCTTAGTCGTGTTTGTCGTCGTATTCATATGCTCTCCTCAAAACCCTTTACTCAACATTTCCACGTCTTATGTGTTCAGCACATTTCGATTACTTATTGGTTCATGTACAGCATGTAGGTCTCTTGTAAGATGCTGTTGTAATGACAAACACCACACCGATATTCAACAAGGAATGAGACGGAATAGAGAATACAAGAAAAAGGCACGTGAAATACCAAGTCTGGATTAAATGATAGACAATAAGGTTTTTAATCGTGTTTGCTCGAACTCAAGTGCTTACAAGGCAACAGTTTACCCATCTCTGGAGCGGTACAAGGAGTTTGCTATGTTCTCTCATCAAGCACCACCACCATACAAGCATTGAGCGCAAGCGTCCACTTTCAATTTCCTAAGTGCGGTCATCAAAACATCGCGGATCTGGAGATCGTGCCATACAAATTCAAACCTAAGCTCAGCGAAGAAGAGGTAAGCGGAGGGGAGAAGAATGACATGACAGAGTTGCCTTTCTTGTCAAAAGGTGCTGCCTACGTCATGAAGCAGAGTCTTCGCGAAAGAGTGCAAAACATGGCGACCAAGAACCAGCGTCACGTGCTCAGAAATTCGCTTCTATAATGCGTTATATTTAAATTTACTTAAATCCGTCGCTGTTTCTTGGAGGAGAAGACGCCTTTGTCAAAGTCTAGATTGCTGCACATTGAGAATGCAGTTTATCTGAACAGCACGCGTGATTTTAATATAACGCATGCGCAGTTCAAAGTTGGATACATGTGCAAGGCAGATTTAAAAGAACCGCCCTATTTAAATTATATTTAAATTTAACGCATGCGCATTACAAAGGCGGATTTCTGAGGCAGGGTGATTTCTTAGCACATGACACCGACGCGCATGTATCTAAAACACAGCTGTAAGTAAGTAAACGGTTCGTTTGAAAGCCGCCATTTTGAGCGGAAGTGATTCATAAAGTGTCTATCCCTCCATTTTCTTGTCTGTTTAAGGGGAAATAAGCGTGTCCTACAACCACCACCTAAAAACATCACCACCACTACCACTGACAGCCCACACAGCCCTCCACATTTTCTCCCTCACACAGATCGGATGGCATTGTAGATGTCCGTAGTTCTGAGCTGGCTTTGTGCGTGATGTCAGTCTCTGTCCCTAGATACCTGCTATCTTCAGCCCTCGTTACAGGTGTCTTAATGTCGGCTCAGGTGTGTCTTGATAATGCCAACGTGAGTGCACCTCGCTGGCTTACAGCTGAACAGCAATTAAGCTTCCGATGAGAGTTACCTACCTGTGCTTTGCTGTGTGTATGGGAAGGGAATGGGAGCGGAAAAAGCGAGGGTTGGGCGTGCGTGCGTGTGTGTATGTGTGTGTAAATGTGTACGCACCATGCACGTGTGTGTGCGTGCGTACGTGGCGTGTGTCCATGTATGTCTGTGTGTGCAGGTATACGTGTGTGTGCGCGTGTGTTTTTGTTTATGTATTTTGAAGTGTCTGTGTGTATCTGTTTACATATGTGCTTATGCATGTACTTGTGTGTGTGTGTGTGTGTGCTTGTATATTCTTATGTGTGCCTATTTAAGTTTGTATCTGTGTGCGTTTATATTTGTGTATATATGTTTTTGTTTATCTTTTTATATGTGTGTATTTGCGTGTATATGTGCGTATGCATGTGTTTGTGTGAGTTCATATAGATGTGTGTGTGTGCATGTGTTTGTGTGAGTTCATATAGATATGTGTGTGTGTTTGTGTTTGCATGTGTTTGTGTGTATATGTGCATATGCATGTGTTTGTGTGTGCTGCTTAGCATGAGTTTTTCAAACGTGTCTGAGAGTCACGCATGCGCACTATCAACTTCCTTTCCCCTACTCGGACATGTCTGCCATCGCGTATTCGCTCCATGCTACGCAAGTCGGAATAACATTTAGTAGCGTGTAAAGAAACGAAGACTAAGATAAGACATACCTCAAGAAATAAGTGACAAGGCCATGCTCAAAACACATCGACTACACACTATTAACACGAACACGAAGGACAACTGACAACGAGGCTGGACCGCAAGCCTCGAACTAGCGGTGACGTGCTGATTGGTTTGCAATCCCCTCCTCTAGCCGCTCCGGTCGATGCCTAGCCTGAAAGGCTCGTATGTACAATGCAATTTCCAAGCATGCACTTGTGACCGTAGAGCGCACGCACTTGTGAACGCTCATCAGTGACAGTGTTTGCACTCCCACGATATCTTGTGTTTCACTTCTCTTTTCCTTTTCTTTTTCTATTTCGGAACGTGTTTGAAACTCAGAGAGAAAATGCCGTTCTACTTCTGAAAAAACGATGGACGATGACACAGCTTTCAGAAAACCCTTCCTTTGTCATCAAAATCACAGCATTTGTGTTTTATGAAGAACAACAACAAGAAGAAGAATTCATTTATTTGCCAAGTAACATTACACTTGTCATTATATATATTTTATAATACATATTGTTGTATGTATATATTTAGTAGAAATATATACACACATATGTATGTATTTTTATATGTATAAATAACATGTAATGTTTTGGTTGTCTGTACTGCTTGAGATTTACCGCTTGCCTCGAACAGGGAAACACTTTAGCAACAGCACTAAAAGCAACGTACCGCAAGGCCTCCACTTCTGTCGATGGATACAGAAGTGTCCATCTTTTTATAAAGCTTTCAAGGGCTTTGCCACAGCGCCTTCCAGAAGGAAACGTAACGAGGGACACATTCAGCTGCGAAGAGGGACACTCCAAAGACCTCCTGAAAGTCTTTTCTCCAAGAGCGGCAGTCAGCCCTATGATGAGGGAGTCTTGAAAGATGAGAAGGAGAAGAAAAAAAAAGTTTTTTTGGCGCGGAAGGGGGAGGAGAATATGGGGAGGCATCGGAAGCAGCAGCAGCAGCAAAGGTGAATACTGATGCACCGTGTTATGGGCGTCTTTCTGGCATTACCACCACTTCTTGCCAACAGAAGACACAATGGACTAAGGCAGGTCTTGCCAACAAAAAACATCCAGGTTCAAGAGAACTCCGACCCGGCAAATCAGGACACACTGACCAATGAAACATCTTGCCACCAACAGCTCTCCCGCGAAGTTCTTTGAAGCAGATTTACTGCCGGACTCGTGGCAGGGTCATGCTGGGGGTGAGCTGGGAGTTGATTATTTCCCTTTGTTCTCAAAAACCTTTCCTCTCTGTCCTCTGATACAGATAATTTTTAAATTTCAGTGGTACCTTAACGTCGTCTCTAATTTTTCTTCTGAAACGTAAATTCCCAAAAGTAATTTTCTTTGACAGCCTTATGTGTGTGTGATTTTCTTTTTCTTTTTTATGGAGAGGGGGGGGTAGGTAGATGATGAAATTCACTTTTTTCTTTTTATTCTTTTACATGGCGTCTTGCAACTTACTTTTTTTCGTAATGTTGGCATTGTTCTTACATTTTTTTTTGTTTCTTGTTCTTGTATCGTTTCGTTTTCTCCTTAGCGCTTTGCATTTCTTTCTTCTTTGCTGATTTTTTCTGATCTCTCTATTCTACCATCCACCTTTATCTCTCAAAAAGCTACAACCTTTTTTTATATCCACCAAATCGCCGCATTTCGCTGTTTTGTTCATTCTGATTTTACCGCTAATTGATGTCCCGAGCTACTCATGTCAAAGGCCATAACTGAACATAACAGACCTCTTCAATTACTGAGTAAAACGGGAGAGTGTTTATTTATTGTCTTGCTTCAGAGTTAGGACGGGGAGATAGTACGTGAGGTTTGGAGTTGTTTGGCCCGAGGTAAGCAACAGGAACAACTTAAATTCGAGACTGGAAAGTAATCGTTTGCTGGACTTTGTTGTTCACTTCTGGAGTTGAGATTCGGGGATATTTATGGGGTTGAGGTGCATGGGTCATGAACATTCACGTCAAAACAACTTTAAAACTGGTGAATCTAGAGTTTCTGCATTCGAAAGACAAATATTCAGATCTTCGGTATTTCACATCTTTCCCTTGAAACAATTTCATGCGTACACGTTTGGCCAGTTAGCGGCGAGTAGAAAAGCCCAGAATAACGGCAGACAATAATTCATGATTTAAAAACAATTATTAGGACGTCTGACTGTTGTTCTGAAAAAATCGACATTTAAATTGAATTCTTGGTCCTCTGCTTATTTCATTCTGTAAATGTGCAAAGCATTTTTTTTTGTTACAGACTTCCAGCTCTATGGGTCTTTTTTTGAAGTTTTCTTGGCCTTCCCACGTATTATCTAGAAAATATTACATTTTGTAGCTTTAGGAAAGCACAAATTGATTTGCTTCGAAAAGACATAAAAAAAAGAATTTGGCAGGGGCGAGAATAAAGCAGCTTCAACAAGCTAAAATCTCTCTCAGATAATGAGGTGTGTATTTGCGGCCCCCTTATAAATCACAGCAACTTTTGTGATATTTTCGGTCGACATGAAGTTTATTACAGAAAAAAATAAAATGAAGAGCGGAAAGGAAAGCTGCAATGGCGGAAATGCAATTCCATTTACTTGAAGCGATGATGCAGCTCATTAAATCATAACATGGGGAGGTTTTTCCAGTATGTGTTTTTATTATTATTTTGACACTGTTCCGAACCAGTAGCCATGGAAATCCGTTTAGTGAGTAAAGAGCTGATTTTGCAGATGGCAGAACGTGCGAGGGTGATGGAGCGATCGAGAGAGAAAGAGTTAAATAAAAGAAAAAGTGGAGAAAAAAACGTTACGAAAATATGGAAATAAGAAAAAAGACGCAAAATAAAAATTCTGTTGAAACTTTTTCAACTTCGCTTTTGAGATGTTGATTTGCTATTTGTCATTTCATTGGCGTTATCAGAGCACCCGCATAGACGGCTAGCTGCTTCCGACAGATCGAATGACGTCCTGCCACCCATCTATTAACTGGCTGAGGATGACTTAAAGGTCTAGTGGGGTATACGTGCATAACCACATAATAAATTTTAAATATCTTTAAAAGAAACTCTGGGAATTATGTGGTTCCTTAACTAATCTATAACCATAGCTGTAACCAAACATAAGATAGAGTAACTGAATAAATAAAGTAAAATTCTAAACCCGTAAAAACACTATGTACAAACTGTAAAGAAGGTAGCAAACCATACAAATACCAGGTTAAAAAAAACAACAACATTTTAAAAGAAAACTAAAATAGACTGAAGGTCCTTAAGCAGTAGAAGCTAATATAGTACCTAAAACTAACGAAGTTTCGAAATATGGTAACACAAAGGATCTGGCAACCAGTGCAGTACACCAGCACTGCGGACTTTGCAGACCACCTGGACACCAAGAGCAAGAGCAAGTGACAACATCAAGAAAAGACGGCACCAGCAAATAGTAAACAACACCCGCGGTCTTAATCACTCTGTACCTCCCCAAACCCTTCTCCCTCCTCGCCCCTCCCATCCTCCACTCCCAGGATTCCCCCAAGAAATCCCCGTTAGGTGGAAGCCCTTTCCCTCCCAAAATCAACAACAGCAGCAGCAAAAACATTTTTCTAATCACTGAATGAAGCGCAGCGCAACATACTAGTTCCAAAAGTCTGTGTGAATTAAAGAATATTCTTCGGTTCTCGAGAAACGAGCCTGCAAACATCCCTAGGCCGAGAAAGAGATCGAACTCGTGACGTCACGGTTGCGCACGTTTGCGCCTAATCATCACATGACCCCAGCTCTCCCAGTGGCTGAAACCTTGACAACGTAAGCATACCTATGTTGAACCCTGACCTCTGAGTTGTTGACGTTGATCTGCTCATGGAGATGTTTGTAGGCGTGTAGCTTGTGAATAAAAGGGGGTGCATCACGTTGATTTTGCTAAAATGTATTTTGTATTCAGTTTTAAGCCAGTCGTTAGAATGAAACGTGCGCTCTACTACACCTTTAAGGAAGATGGTGTGAATGAAAACACAAAGAGAAGAGGAAAAGGGGGTTTTGTGTGATGTTCTGGGTTATCTCGCCGCCAAACCTCACGAGAGTCTGCGTGAATAACAGCCCTTGGTTCCTTCAATCTATTTTTCTTTTAATATTACTTCTTCGTGGCCTTGCTGCCTGCTGTTTCCAGGTGGTACCTCTCTGCTGGCACCACAGAGCATGCTTTTCAAAATACTCTAGGGTGGTTCCATAACGTGCTTTCAACCTTATTAGCGACGAGTCATTGTCATAGCAACAGTTACGGGCTTAAGAAACGAAATTCGAAATGAAACGGGCAAAACCCTCGACCGTCTTAGTGAGTCAACAGGAAGCAGACAAATTTCGTGTAGTACAGTAAACAACGTCCATGTCCTACTAATCGGCAGGATGTCAGTATAAAAAATATTTACTTAAGTAATAAAGTTTGTTCACAGAAGAATTCTGACGATTGCATAAAGAAAACGAAGTATAATAGTGTTTGACAAAGAATTAAAGAACAATTTGTTTCACTTCGTCCAGAAAAGAAAATGTCACTGATCGACACAGTGTGTGTGCGTTTGTGAAATGGTAAGGCCAACTAAAACAGTCGGCAGACAGAGAGACATTGAAAGACAAATGCCAGACATGTATTTCGGGGAGCTCTTGAACAGCGCGCGGAAATGTCAGGGTGAATACCCGCGGAAAGACGGCACTAAAAAGTTTCTGTGATCAAGACGAACGATTTATGATGGGACTGAGTGTACTTTGATTGAACGTTCTAGAAACTTTCGCTGGAATTGTGTATTTGAGTCTCGTCATCGCAGAACAAACTTTCTCTGCCTCTCAGGTCTCTGGTTAGTGGGCTTAAGCCTCAGAGCCCTGAATCTGTTAACCCATTTCTCCATCGTTTGCTCTAACAACCCCCGCCCCCGGCTCTCTTCTATATTTTTCTCTCCCTCTCTTGTCTCTCTCTTTCCCTTAAGATATATATATATATGAGTGTGTGTGTGTGTGTGTGTCCGGTGTGTGTGTGTGTGTGTGTGTCAAACGCTTTTGTATCTGTACAGCCTTCTTTTTCTATCTACTTCAAGCTCTCTCTTACTCGCACAAATTTTTCAGCATTCGTACACGTACAGGCACCCGCACGCGCGTGGGCACACACACACACACACACAAACACACACACACTCACAAACACACACACACACGCGTGCACACAGACAC
Source organism: Marisa cornuarietis (assembly GCA_004794655.1). NCBI lineage: Eukaryota > Metazoa > Mollusca > Gastropoda > Architaenioglossa > Ampullariidae > Marisa > Marisa cornuarietis. The sequence goes on from SMMW01000627.1 coordinate 4,585,289, forward strand.
ACTCACACGCAGGCTCATACGGATGCAGACTCACTCTCATATGCACCACCAATAGGCACTCATACATATGTTATATGCGCCTAAACATTTACATGCATCCTTTAGTGGGTGTATGAATGCACGCACAGGTACTTAAACAAAAACTCTTTCCGTCGTTTGCTCTCTGCTCTACACCTTATAAATATATAAATAGTAACATACATTCGATCGCTGTCACGCGAGCATCTGTGTCTAAAATGTGTCTTGTGATCGTCTGCGCATCGTCGACGATGCTGGCTGGAAATCACAGACACACCAGAGGCTCACCCTGCTGCAGAAATTAAACAGGCGAAACGGAAACTCTCAGGTGGGAAATACCTGATCTAAACAGAAAAATATCTGCAGATCCCCAGGGAAAGATGGTGGTAAGAGAAAAAGGATAGACTAGAGAAAGACAGAAGGAAATGAGATGGAAAACAAATGGGAAGTAGGAGAAAGATAAACAGAGAAAAAAATAGAAGAAAAGAAACGTATGAACAGATATAGTCGGTTGTAGGTGTTACATATAAATAACAGGAAGAGGAGAAACAAAGGCTGCAACGCGCACACACATATATATATATATACACGCGCACGCAAGCATATATATTATGCACATATACATATATATACATGTTCACATAGACGCACACACATTTACACACAAAAGACAATCACATTAATGCTCGCAAATGCAACACTTCTTCGACGTTTTACAGAAAGGAAGACAGAAAAATTGACAAAATGAGAGGAGACAGAGAGAAAGATATGTAATGAGACAAAAGGAGAGAAGACAGCGTAAAATGTGTATTGAAACAAAAAGAAATGAGACAAAGATGTACAACGAGACAAAATGAGACAAATTAAACGATTTATAATGAAAAAAATGAGAGGAGACAGAGAGGAAGTTTCATAAAAAGACAAAATGAAAAGAGACGAGAAAAGAGGTACATACATTATATATGGGCTCAGGCAAAAACATCAAGAGAGAGAGAGAGAAGTAGAATAAGGAAAGATAACAGAGATTAACAAAACTAGACATTAGGCGACTTTATAGAAAAAGACAAGGATGCATAATTATATATATATATATATATCCACCCTTTTACCAAGGTGAGGACTAAATGAAAATGTCGGTGGCTCAGGTCTAAAAATGGAGAAGTGGCGACACAGCACTAATTCAGACATTGCTTGTCTTCTATTTTCACAACCTCGTAAATTATCTTTTTATTAGACAGGAAACTTCAAGATCGTTGCAGACGACGGTGCTATAAGCCACCGAATATTAATACGACAGTTTCCTCTACCTAGTTAATGATGCTCTATTCATCTGCAGAGGTTGGAGAACATGAAAGCAAGTTACCGCGTAGCTACCATAAGTCTTCGGGGATACAACGCCCTTGATAATGATGATGATGATGATGATGACGACGACGACGACGACGACTTAGCGCATTTCTCCACACAAAATAGAGCTCAATGCGTTTTAACATGATGCACTAAAGCTGACAATATTTGTGAATTATGTTCAAAGTCTGCATTATGCGTTAGGATATTTAGATGTTTAGAAAATGTATGAAGGTATATTGCAGCTGTCTTTGATATATGTGACCACTAGCTCTATACACAAGATGTACGTGACCACTAGCTATATACACAAGATATATGTGGCGACTAGCTCTATACACAAGATATATGTGACTAATAGCTCTATACACAAGATATATGTGACCACTAGCTATATACACAAGATGTACGTGACCACTAGCTTTATACAAAAGATATATGTGACCACTAACTCTATATACAGGATATATGTGACCACTAGCTCTATATACAAAATATATATGACCACTAGCTATAAACACAAGATATATGTGACCACTAGCTCTATATAGAAGATATATATGACGACTAGCTATATACACAAGATATATGTGACCACTAGCTCTATACACAATATAGATGTGACCAATAGCTCTATACACAAGATATATGTGACCACTAGCTCTATACACAAGATGTACGTGACCACTAGCTATATACACAAGATATATGTGGCGACTAGCTCTATACACAAGATATATGTGACCACTAGCTATATACACAAGATATATGTGACCACTAGCTCTATACACAAGATATATGTGACCACTAGCTCTCTACACAAGATATATGTGACCACTAGCTCTATACACAAGATATATGTGACTAATAGCTCTATACACAAGATATATGTGGCAACTAGCTATTTACACAATATATATGTGACCACTAGCTCTATACACAAGATGTACGTGACCACTAGCTCTATACACAAGATATATGTGACCACTAGCTCTATACACAATATATATGTGACCACTAGCTCTATACACAATATATATGTGACCACTAGCTCTATACACAAGATATATGTGACCACTTGCTATACACAAGATGTACGTGACCACTAGCTCTATACACAAGATATATGTGACCACTAGCTCTATACACAATATATATGTGACCATTACACAAGATGCATGTGACCACTAGCTCTATACACAAGATATATGTGACCACTAGCTCTATACACAAGATATATGTGACCACTAGCTCTATAAACAAGATATATGTGACCACTAGCTCTATACACAAGATATATGTGACCACTAGCTCTATACACAAGATATATGTGACTAATAGCTCTATACACAAGATATATGTGGCAACTAGCTATTTACACAATATATATGTGACCACTAGCTCTATACACAAGATGTACGTGACCACTAGCTCTATACACAAGATATATGTGACCACTAGCTCTATACACAATATATATGTGACCACTAGCTCTATACACAATATATATGTGACCACTAGCTCTATACACAAGATATATGTGACCACTTGCTATACACAAGATGTACGTGACCACTAGCTCTATACACAAGATATATGTGACCACTAGCTCTATACACAATATATATGTGACCATTACACAAGATGCATGTGACCACTAGCTCTATACACAAGATATATGTGACCACTAGCTCTATACACAAGATATATGTGACCACTAGCTCTATAAACAAGATATAGATGACCAATAGCTTCGTATCAAATATATGGAAGCCGGAAACGCACAGATGTTCGTCACAAGTTTTAGTACTAAACTGTGAAATTGGAAGAATACCCGAAACACCGAAAACAAATTAATGAAAATATATTTTATATAGAAAGACACAAAATTTTCTATAATAATAATAAATAATGATAATAAAGAATTTATATAAATCACTCCCCTACTAAGCAGAAAGTTCAACGCTCTCCAAAATAAAAAGTATATGACAGACTCTAAAACATTTAGCCGTGGCAATGTTAGGTGGCAGGTCTCTCAAAAGAGGAAGTGATTTTGGTTAAATTAAGACCAGAGTTTAGAGTAAAGTAGCATCAGCCGTTCACAAGAACGAAGACATTAAATATTTTCAACAATATCTAGCTCTCACTCTGTTTCTGCCAATGACCATACCATGCGCCAGTGTGTACAATGTGTACAAAGTAGCAAAGTGCCGCATGATGGAGAAGCTGGACAAAGCTGCCTCCCTTGCAGACAAAATGGATGGCATGTCGCACCAGATATTCCTGATGTGTGGCGAAAAATCGATTAAGATATGATACCGACAAACTGAGTAGACTGCTCGATTATTTCTTTATATGTCGTAGTGTTCATCGCTGTTTGTGGGGCCCCCGGTAGTGTAGTGGCTAAAACACTCGTTTGTCACCACTGCAATGAGCGGTTCAGGGTTCAGATCTCATCTCGGGACACTCTTTGTATGTGACAACTAATCGCAGGGCTGGGCGGCGGGGGTTTTCTCCGGTTTCCTCCCCCCTCCCTTTCCACCCATAGTGCGAAATCACCGCAAGGTGTAAGCACTTTCCAACTAAATAAACAACAACAACAGCTGTTTGTGTGTTTATTTTGAGGGTTGTTTATTGTTCTTTTTATTTGTTTGTTATTTTGCTAGTTTTTTTTTACAATAGGCATTTTCTAATTTCTAATTCTTAAAAAGAGAACAAAGAAGTCATCAGAGCAGAGGCCAAGGGAGGCAAATCTAAAATAGGGAAAGGGGAAACGAGCTGTGGAAGATAGAAGAAGGGGAAGCTATCGATGAAGGACATGAGCTTCTTATGAAGTACAAAACTGTTGATGATGATGATGATGATGATGATGATGATGATGATGATGATGATGATGATGATGATGATGATGATGATGATGATGATGAAACAACCCATCGTGGTATGTCTTTATTTGTGCCAAACAACCTTCATCGCTTCTTCGCTGCAATCTAATCAAAATAATGGCGTCAGTGTGTATACAAAACTACTGGCACCATTCCGTGCATCCTTTATTTCACTCTCGCAAACACTCGTTTTCCTGAGTAAACCCTTGAACAAGAGTAAAAAAAAAACATTAGCTTAGAAAAATAAAAACAAAAAATTCTTAACAAAACAAGTTCCAAGGGTTCGCTGTCAGAGTTTATCAAAGGACAAAGAAACGGGGAAAGAAACTGAAAAAAAAGATAGAGTCCTTGGAATAAAAAAAAAATCCTGCGATGTCATCTTTACTAACAGACTTCCTCCGGCTAGGAAGTATTGTTTAAGAAAGTAATAGATGAAACCAGAAATATGTGAAACATTGTTTTTTATTTTTTAAAAAAGCAAAACAAAAACATTTCATTATGAAGAGGTACAATTCTCACGGATGGTTCAATGTCCTTTTGTTGCGCTAATTCATTAGTGAGTATAGATACTACGGTGTTCATCACTGTGTTATGTTTTCCTGCACGGTAGATCAATCAAGAAAAACAACTGATCGCTCGACTGGCATGTGCACTGGACCTTCTCCTGTTGACACTACAAGTCATTAGTGTCATCAATGCTCTTGTGGCGCATGTGTCAGGCTCATCCGGGTTCTGCGCAATAGCGCTGATCAAACTGGACGATGTTGTTGGAGATAACTCTGCAGAACTAGTTGAACTCACGTCTACACCTCGTCCACGTAGGGAGGTAATTTGCGTATACAAAGGACTGCGAAAGGAGGGGAAATCCCTTAGTTTATTAAACCTTCAAAATGTTGACATCTCACGACACTCGATCGTTTGGTTTGGCTCTTTGAGAAAAGGGTTGTCATTTGTTTTGGGAGGAGGAGAGAGAGAGAGAAAGGGAGGTACTTAGCATCCTGTTATGATAGTGCAAGGTTTTCAAAAGTTCATAGTGGAGAAAAAACAGACTGGTAGCTATTCCAATAGACGGATCAAAGGATTGATTTGGTGGCAATAAATAGGTAGACAAACAGAAAAATGGGTAGGCAAATAGACTTCTATTCATTCAGACAGAACATAGGCTGTTCAGATAGATAGATAGATAGATAGATAGATAGATAGATAGATAGATAGATAGATAGATAGATAGATAGATAGATAGATAGATAGATAGATAGATAGATAGATAGATAGATAGATAGATAGATAGATAGATAGATAGATAGATAGATAGATAGATAGACCAGTTGGTATTCGGACACAGCGACAGGCCGTAGCTCTTCCGACAAAGCGACGGATTTGGTAGCTACCGTGTCAGAGAAATAAAGATGGATAAAGCATACTTAAAGTTCAGGAAGGCAGGATAATCAGTTTAGACCTAGACAAGGGATTTAAGATTATGCGACATAACCGTCGCTGCGATTTCCCACATTTTCTTTCTTCGGGTGTGGGGGGAGGAGGGGACAGTGACTTGGTCCACTGACCTGTTCTAACAGGGCTTAACCTTCACCTCCATCATTTCGTCTGCTCAGTCATTCCATGGCCTGGCTACCCGAGGTTACCAGATGTTACCTCATCGCTGGCACCACAGAGCGAAGTACAAAGCTTAACACCAGAAGCTTAACCCTAGTTTAAGCCTTACCCTAGTCCTATGGCTATCTTAGTTATAGATGTCTAGCTAAGCCCAAACCCCCATAGCTACCTTAATCATAGATGTCGAACAAACATTAAAACACACATATACGCACAAGCTTGCAGAACAATCAAGCTAACAGTAAACCGTGTATGCCAAGTTTTTAAAATCCTAAAAAAAACGAACCTTTAACGTTCACATTGAAGCCCCATATGGCAGCTTTGATAAAAATATTTATGTCGATACTTCAGTACTCTCTTTTTAATTGAATACCTTGAAATGACCAAAGACAGTTTGCGCAGGCATTGTAGAAGTCGGTGCAAAAAAAGGTCGCAGGCGACTTATTCGATTCCTGGTGGTCATTAGTCTAAGTGGTGGATCTTAAATATGTGTGCGTGTGTGTGTGTGTGTGTGTGTGTGTGTGTGTGTGTGTGTGTGTGTGTGTGTGTGTGTGTGGAATTGTCTTTTTATTTTACATTTCCATTTCGGTGTATACGTAGCAGTGCGTTTGTGTGTGTGTCTGTATGCATGCGTGTGTGAGTGTGTGTGTGTATGTTTGTGTGTGTGTGTATGTGTGTGTGTGTGTGTGTGTGTGTGTGTGTGTGTGAGAGAGAGAGAGAGAGACACTAGTATTTGTCTAGTTAAGTGCCGGCCATCACCAAGACATGTTCCTCGTGCAATGCCACTTGGCAAGTAAACGAATCCTTATTCTTCTTCTTACTGAGGGTTATGCCTGACAGTACTGAAGGTTTGCTGTGGTTCATTATCTGAGGAACAAACCGCTGTTGCTTGAGTGCAGCTGCTGCTGCAAATAACTCGGTGTCATCATCTAGAAATAATTGGCAGCTATCACAGCAGATCCAGCGGCGTGATTATCTAGAAATAACTGCTGGCTCTTAAAGGTCACAAGGTACAGCGAGGTCCGTGAGGTCATTTAAAGAACTAAAACAATTGTTTCCGACCAAAGGGCAAGCAAGTAATGACTAGCTAGAGGTCTGGTAATTTCCTACTTGTTATCTTTACCTCATCCAACCCCTTATCCACCCGTGTCCTTAGTTCCTCGTCAGTTTGCTTTCATGTCATCCTTTGGTTTGTATGGATCTCATTATGTCTGTGTAGACTTTTCTTTGTGCTTGTGTCTATATTTGTGTTTGTGGATGTGTTTCCTTGCATTTTCGTGCATTCCTGGATGCATGTAGGCATGTACCAGTATGTCCGCGTGTGCACGTGTGTGTGTGTGTGTGTGTGTGTGTGTGTGTGTGTGTGTGTGTGTGTGTGTGTGTGTGTGTGTGCGCGTGTGTGAGAGAGAGAGAGAGAGTCATCGAATCCTTCCTAAAGTTTCCAGCCTCTGTGCGCACCTCATCTTGTCAAGGAAAACACCACATATCGATCCTGATACTACTCATACATCAAAGCCCAAGTGAGGGTGGAACAGACGTGTAATTCATCAGAAAGGGAGGAAAACTGGAAACTTGTTATTTTCATATCAGGGTCCTCTAAGTCTCCCTCCCCCTCTCTCCTTTCCCCCCTTTCTCTCTCTCCCTCTTTCTCTTCCCTTCGCTCTTTCTTACCGACTTTATGTGATGTCTTTCTCCTTTTTTTCTTTTTTTTCCTCTCTCTCTCTCTTTGTCTTTGTCTCCTCCGTTCTCATATCTCCCACTACTAACCCAACATAGAGTCGGGAAAATACTGTCAGACTGTAAATTGTTCCTCAGCAGGGAATTAGGACCAATTTTACTTTCTTTCCATACATACTAGTTTCCATAGATTTCAGAGGAAAAACAAATACGAAATCTCATAAGCCGTACGTTTGATGAAATCGGAGCGGTAAGGTGACAGTGATGGTCAAACAATATTTCGCACGCAAGCTCCTATATGAGCAGTACAAAGATAATGTCTTCAAGCAAACCAGTGTCTGTAAGCTCTCATAGAAGCAGCATAAAGACGATGTCTGCAAACTTTTGCAGAGAAAAGCTACAGGCCGGCGTCATAAGCTTACGAAAGCTCTTTCAGGCTTAGCGTCTAGTGGAGGGACACGGCGCTATTAAATGGCTGTCTCAATATTAAAGGAACACCAGGCTTGTTGGACAAATTACGATGTCTTTTCGACGGGAACACTTGTGAGTACAAAGATGTGAAATCGAAATCTGATCCATAATACATGAAAAGCATGGGTCGTATCTGAAGGAAGAATGATCTACCCGGCCTCGTTATCGGCTGCGTATGTTCTTTGATGAGAGTCTCAATTGGAGTGGTGAGACAAGCTGGTGATATTGGCTTCCATTCTCGTTACCAGTATTTGATTGGAATGTGCAGTTACCCTGCAGCACGTGCTGCACTTAGTCTGCAGTAGAAGGATCTATAGTGTTTAGAGGCTTTATTATTTTATTTTTATTTTATTTTGTAGCGACTGGTTCTGTTGCTGGATGCGATGAATACCAAATGTGTAAATTTCGAACAATGTACCCCTAGTACATAACTAGTTTCGAGGAAGCCATTTTGTGATACGTATTAAGTAGGTCTAAGTCTTAGTCACACCTCGCATGCGCACTTCTTTCGTTTGACATCCAGAAATATAAATGAACCAATCAAAACCATTGAAAAAAATCTGAAAAAACTTTTCTCAATTAATACTTATTAAGCATCAATTTATTTTTTAATAGTTTATTAACAATTATAAATCATTGGCACAGTACTAATAAAAAATAATAAACAATCAATAACACTTTAGACAGCTTTTGACAAAGTCGTGCACAGTGGAACTGTTTACAAGTCTGTTTTTATTATTTCGCCTTGCAGGACATAATTCAATGAATACATGGCGGGTTCATTTCCGTAAACACAAAATTATCCCGGGTAAACATTTAATTTCACACAAACTCTCTCTCTCCTTCTCTCTCTCTCTCTCTCTCACACACACACACACCGTCACACACACACTGTTTCTGACTTCCACTTTTATGCATGTTCTCTGTTCCTGGCAGTTACTGATCAACGTAAACAGCGTAGCAAGAGGTGATTGCCCGAGTATCATCTTTCGACCACTAAAGGCCGTACATCGCAGTACCGACGCCCGGACGCCGCTGGGCTTCCAGTGAGGGTGAAATCAATTGTCAGATTAATGGACTGGCGCTTGCAGAGAGGGGGTTAACTAAATGAAATGCGTGCGGTGGACAAGTAAGGAGTAGAGTGGGTTAGGGAGGAATCCCTCACCGTGCTAGCAAAACTTGATTCGTGAGCCCATCTTGGCGCTGACCGACTCTGCCGAGAAAAAACGAGTCTTAATAATAATAATAATAATAGTGAAGATTTTTATAGCGCATATTCACACTCGTAGAGAGTATGCTCTTAGCGCTTAAAACGGGGAAGAGACGTGGACTAAGTAGATACAGAACACAGGGGACGAAAGAAAACGACAGTACTGACAAAAACAGATAACAAAAGGCATCAAGTAACAGGAACAGAGAAAAATAGTGATGGGTAAAGTAGCAAGAGGGAAGGGGGGGGTAAGGACTAGCATTGTGGACTAGGAGTAGTGCTCAAGGAAGAGGTGCGTTTTCAGTGCAGATTTGAAGGATTCAATTGTAGGAAGGTGGCGGATATGGAGAGGAAGAGAGTTCCATTGTTTTGCAGCACAGTAGCCAAAAGTCCTGTGACCATATGTTGTTGTTCTGGTGACAGGAACAGTCAGAGTACGGTTGTCAGAGGAAGAGCGGAGTTGTCTGGCCGGAGAGTAAGGGATGAGAAGTTCAGAGAAATAGTCAGGACAGGAGCCAGCAAAGAAATTAAAACACAGCACAGACAGTTTGTACTGGATGCGAGAACGGACGGGTAGCCAGTGTAGAAAACGAAGGAGAGGTGTGACATGGTCCCGTTTCCTTGCTCTAAGTACCAGACGTGCAGCGGAGTTCTGTACTCTCTGGAGTTTCTGAATGAGGGATGAGGGGCAGCCTGCCAGCAAGGAGTTGCAGTAGTCAAGTCGTGAAAGAACAAACGCACAGACAAGAGTGTTGGTGGCACGTGTAGAGAGAAAGTGACGGATGGCACTGATCTTACGGAGCTCATAGTAGGCAGACTGACAGACAGCTGTAACATGTTTATCAAGGGTCATGTCTGCGGTGACAATAAATCCCAGATTCCTAACAGATGACGTGAAGGTGATGTTGCTGTCGCCCACCTTGATGTGATTGGGCAGACTGACTAGTGAAGGTTGATGTCTTCTTCTATGGCACAAGAGGGCTTCCGTTTTATCATCATTTAGTTTAAGCTTGTTTTTCACCATCCAGCCCTTGACATCACTAATACAAGCTTCTAGAGAGCTAATAGCAGAGTGAGACTCAGCCAGTGGAATAGAACAGTAAAGCTGCGTGTCATCTGCATAGGACTGATGAGACACCTGGTGAGACCGGATGCAAGATGAAAGTGGTTTAGTATACAGGATGAACAGGACTGGGCCAAGTACTGAGCCTTGGGGAACGCCACAGAAAAGTGAAGCAGGGCGAGATGTCTGACCATCGACTACCACAGTCTGGGTCCTATCAGTGAGATAGGAGTTGAACCATGAGAGGGCAGGTCCAGAAATCCCGTAGAGGGTGTGGAGTCTGTGAAGAAGCAGAGAGTGGTCTATAGTGTCAAATGCAGCAGACAGGTCCAGTAGGGTTAATGGAGAAACATCACCACTGTCAAGAGCAGATAATATGTCTGTTGTTACTTTAATAAGAGTGGTCTCAGTGCTGTGGAAAGGTCTATATGCCGACTGAGCTTGTGGAAGAAGATGGTGGTCTTGTAAATAGGCCCAGAGCTGTGTCAAAACTATTTTCTCTATGATCTTAGAGAGAAAAGACAAGTTGGAGACTGGGCGGTAGTTGTTTAGCACATTGACATCAAGCGTGGATTTCTTTAGAAGTGGCCTCACCACCGCATTCTTGAACAGAGATGGGAAAACACCTGACGACAGGCTGACATTTACAATATGTGTGATGGCAGGAAGTAGAGTATCTAGGCACTCGAGCAGAAGGCTCGTGGGCATCGGATCTAACTCGCAGGTTGTTGCTTTAGCTTTTAGGATAACCGCTTTTACATCGGTCTCAGAGACTGGTAGGAACTTGGTCATGGAACATCCTGGGAGGACATCACAGGAGATGCTGTCAAGCGCCGACGCCGAGTCTAATGATGATCGAATGTCCGATATCTTGCTGGTGAAATAATCACTAAAAACTTGCGGCAGCAGTGAAGCAGGGTAGGCAGTAGGCAGTGGTGTTGCTGTCTTTGATCCAGTCATTTTATTGCAAATGGCAAAAAGCTTTTTGGAGGAGGTGCAATTAATTATTTGGCCCTGAAGGTATGATGTTTTAGCCTCATAAATGCATTTTGCCACGCTTCGCTTTGCAGCATTGTAAATTTCTTTGTGGATGGCGAGTCCAGTCTTCCGGCAAAGACGTTCAGCTCGCCGGCGCGTGCGCTTCAGGTCACGGAGTTCAACGCGGATCAGTGAATACCAAGGCGCACATTTAGACTGGCGCATCAGACGTCGAGACACTGGGGCATGGTCATCAACTACTCGACGTAAAACACAGTCAAGTTGCTCGGCAGAGGGTGGTGGGAGGAGCTCCATCTGCAGCTGTGCTTTGAATGCCAGTCTATCAACATTTCGTAATGAGCGAGTGGATCTAAAAACTGGCGCCGATGATGGGCATTTGTGATCAAGTTCGATCAGTACACAGTAGTGGTCAGATGAGAGATCGTGGGAAACATCAACTGACTGGACTAAGTGGTCATCAGGTCGATGTATGACCCAGTCCAGGATGTGATCTCTTTGTGTGTTGGCTGCGACACGGACTGTACGAGACGAAAGGTGTGCAGCATTTCAGACATTTTGACAGTGTCAGGGTGAGCACTGTTGTCGAAGTGCACATTCACATCTCCGAGGAGTATGGCGGGTCCAATTAGTGTATTGCTATAATCCAAGAGATCATGGAATTCCGAGAAAAATGTAGAGGCTGTAAGTTTGTTCCTTGCACTAGGAGGAGGTCTGTAGATGCAGAGCAGGTGCATCGAGCAATGAGGAGCCGAAGAGGAGACTTGTACAAATTCAAAAGACGTGTGAGGGAACGATACGGCAGTAGTAAAAGACAGGTACTTGGCAAGTGATGATCTGTAGATTATAGCAATACCACCACCACGTGTAGGGCGGGGGAAAGATTTCAGGCAGTAGCCCACTGGAGTAAGATCGACACACACGCTCTCGTCACCTCGCTGTTTAAGCCACGTCTCGGTGATGATGAAAATATCAAGGTGGCGGTCTGTCACAAATTCTACTATTTCAACTCGCTTCAGTGACTGTTGTGCGGACGATACCGACTGAGCGTTGAAAAGCCCAACATGGAGGCGAGTGTTCAGTTGTCGTGTGCGGGAAACTTGGGTGACTACTGATTTCAGGCGATCATGTTGGTTTGGTCGCCGAGATGTAAAGTTATTTGACCCAGTTGGTCGGTCGTGTTTCCGGCTGGTGTTACTGGTGGTTATGTCAACTGGTTCACTTAGATCACGGCGATGCTGGTGTCGCCGACGACCGGCACGGAACGGGCGGCGTTTTTTCTTTCGAGAAATGTCACAGTGGCTATGAATGTTCAAAGTACGAAGCACGGTGCAAAGCGCTAATGAGCGATCAGAAGTCTTAAACCTCAGTGATATAAGTTCGTGCCTACCGTAGGTAATTTTCTTGTATGGGAACACGCTGGGGTGGCTGCGTCGTCCTGTCTGGTGCGTTGAGAGTGTCGAAGCAAAGGCCGGCAGAGAGGTTCGGTAGCCATGTTGGAGCACATGGTGTAGTAGGCAGAAGAAAGTCCAGCAAAGAAAACTTTGAAAACGTCCTTCTTCCACGAACGAGCAATCCACAAACATTCCAGAGTAGATGTTTTCAAATAAGGAAGCAGAAGATGTAGAGCACATGAGAGAAAGATCAGTCAATCACAGTGAAAATACATATAATTTGTAGAGCTGCCCCATCAAGCACATGATGCGACAAGGGCAGGTAACTCTATTGCTGTCTTTGATCCAGTCATTTTATTGCAAATGGCAAAAAGCTTTTTGGAGGAGGTGCAATTAATTATTTGGCCCTGAAGGTATGATGTTTTAGCCTCATAAATGCATTTTGCCACGCTTCGCTTTGCAGCATTGTAAATTTCTTTGTGGATGGCGAGTCCAGTCTTCCAGCGGTGGTCACGTGTTATCGAGACGTAAAGTACAGAAGGACAAGGAAACTACAAACAAGACGTGGAGTGCAGCTGCTAATCATACATTGTCAGGTCAAATGTCTAATAAGGAGGATGGACAGACAAAAGGAGAGACAAAAGAACAGTTTCTGTTGGCGCTGGCTTATCTTTGCAAAGGGTGCGGGTAGTATGGGTAGATGACCAAGCGCCCAGCGAGCGTAACCGTCACACGCATATAATGAACCGTTTTACGAATGTTATGAACTTGAATATCCATAATAAACCGCGCGCGCGCGCGCGCGTGTGTGTGTGTGTGTGTGTGCGTGCATGCGTACGTGTGCGTGTGCGTGTGCGTGTGTGTGCTCGCACACCTCTGTTTCATATGATTCCTGACCGTATGAAGCTAAATGTTACTGAAGGGCAGACACTTTTGCTGGAATCCTGTCCAGAAGAAACTGTGGGAACGGGCAGGTCTGAATGTGATGCTAGTTAAATTCAGTGTCCAGGGTGAATATTGATAAAAGATTTCTTTGTTTTTGTTCACTCAATATTTTGCCTGCATCACTGATTTGCCATTGACCTTAGGCCGCAAATTTTGGGAAATATTTCTTCGATCTAAGCAGGTTCAATACTTCAAACACTGACATTTTCACAGAAGATGCTCCTGTTGAATACATTGCTACAGCTTTTGTCCAGTGATTTGGAGTCATTTTTGCTTTCTTACTAGTGATAAATATATTTATGGAAGCCATAGATTTAAAAATCCAAGTTTCCTGGGGTTTGTTTAAGACACCTTGGAGTGTAGTGAAATTTATTTACTGTACCTTTGAGTACAGCAACGTTTTCTAAGGTACCTTGGAGAAAGAAGGTTTATTCTATATACTGGAATGGACTTTTACATTTCTTTTCCTCGGGAATTGCTGTTCGAAGTGATCTGTGACAACCCATCCTATGAAAGATTATGTACATGATAATTTTGCTATTTATTTTGTATAGCAAACTCAAATGTAGTCACGTAAAATTGTTTGCAATGGTACATTAGTGGACACTCTCCTTTGTCTTTCTCTTTTTTCACTCTACCTCTTCTCTTCTCTTGAATTAAGAATGAAAGGGATCCCAAGTTACGTGAACTGCATTTACTGAATAAAGAATTGGAAAAAAACTGCAAAAATGCAGGGTAAGCAAAAAAAGACAAAAAACCCATCCTATGGAAATTGAAAATTCTGAGCAAATTGTTTTTTCAAAGCATGCTTCCAGTATGTTATTTTGAATGTGATTTACCCATTTTGTTGTATCGCGATTTTCCAGTCTTTGAGTGTTATGTACATTGCAGATGTGTTTTAAATAAATTATTCGACCAAGTCTTTTGAGTATTTGTATTCGCCAAAAGTAAAAGAGACTGGATGGTGGCAGCAGCAATTGATGGTGCTTTACCCCCGGGACCGTAGTCATGTGTGTGTCAAAGATGTTAACACACAATACATAATACACAAACAAATAAAACAAAATATACTGAGTCTGGGCAACGCTGCGTACGAGACAATAGGGCGACCCTCTCACTTCGCAGCAGTCACTTCATAAGCAGGACATGCTGACAAGTTTTTGCTCTTCCTTCCTCCTAAGAGCATACCGACGAGATACCCGACACTGGCTGGTCTCATGGGGTCAGCAGGCCACCCTGTCCACGACGAAGGAACTCGAGACTCGTATTCTTCCCCTGGCAAACGCGAACAGAAACTTAATCCAAACACCATTTTTTCCCGTGGTAAGAAGCTAGCAAACATTACTACAATCGCTTCAGGCTCGTTTTTGTATCTAGTGATTGAAAGGGTTGGTTTGAATTACCTCCCCTAGAGACCACCCCAGCCACTGTATCTCATTACAATGCATAATGGACCCACAGGTCGATAGAATAGGGCACATAAAAGCAAAAGACCTATCAAGTAGATTGAATATCTCGCCGTTGTTTGAATGAAAATTTAAGCGATCTATCGTACAAAGCAGACCATTCTAACCGTCACTATAAAGTAAAAGTCTTAACATACGTATTTCACATCCCACTCTTCGCTCTAATGTACTTTAATGTAAAGGATATATCCTACAAATCGGACCACTCTACCCGTAGCTATGAAGTGCAAGAGCTGTCACACGCATTTAGCATCCCAGTCATCGCTCAATCAAACTCTACTGTATAAGATCAATCGTAGATATTTGTACATACTAATCGTGGCTATAAGTATGATATTTGACATTACAGCCCTCGCTCTAATGGACTCTAATATAAACGATTTATCATACAAACCTGAATATCTTAACCATGGCTATCAAGACATGCTAGCTGCTGCTATCTCACACATCTGACTCAACTCATAACCGAGACTGATGTCTCTCCTCGCCTAACAAACTGAATGAGGCAGCTCTCTCTCTGTTTTTCTGTTGGGTCTACGATCTGTTCTGGTTTTATCGCCATCAGCTTGCGGATCTACATCTTCTTTTATATCCTCTGTGCTGAATTGACAGTGGCTTTCTGCCGTTTTCCTTTTTGAATGAGCAGACGAAATCGAAGTTTTTGTTGACTAATGATCTCCATATCCTGACGCTTTTTTTGGCGGTCCATCATTTGTAGCATTCCCTGCAACAGTTGTTGTGCATCCAGATAAGTGCTTTGTAAACACTTGTTTACACGATGTAATGGATCAGTCCTGCTTCAACTTCATTGCTTGGATGCCTTGATAAAATGATTGAACAACAATTTGGACCAACTTCTGTCGTCATTGATTAGGGGTGATCTCTTGGCTAACTGGTTGAAGATAACTTTTTTCTCTACAGCTGGCTGGATGTCCTTACTTGCATTCATCCTGAGAGAAACTGGTTCTTCAGTAGACTGTGAATCAATTTTCCTGACAGGAAAGCGTGCTATAAAGTGCACTTTTATTGCTGTAAAACGCTTTGAGTCCAACAGGCGCTATATAAATGTTATTGTTATTATCATCTATCATTATAGTTTGACGTTAAAACGGTTTCTTTAGTAAGCGCATTTTCAGTGCACTGTCTCTTTGCGTCCACGCATTCTTTTCACAGTAAAACTTGAAGCAATTTGCGAACCACTGAAAACCATTCCTGTAAAAAGGACTCATCGAGATTTTATTGGCGTGTTTGCACTTGTCATTACTTTGAAATTAACCAAAGTTGCTGTTGCCAGGAACAAAAGGTGGATGTGGCATTTCCCGTTCTTTTGTCGACAAGAAGATTAGTTTGCGAAGGGAGCCAACTTTTCCTGAAGTCATCATTCTGGCGTTTGTCCAATCAGAATGAAGCAAATCTCGTGTGCCGCAGTTCACGGTAGTGTCTGACGTCCTTCTGTCTTCTCTGATCTCCCTCGGCGCCATGTCTTTTCCTGGCTTCTGGTGCGCTTTGAAGGCTGCGCGTTAGACGTCAACTGCCATGTTTCGGCTGAGAAATGGAAGAAGAATATCGTCAGATGGCCTTCAAAGAGGTGGAAAACATTTCAGCTCGCCAATCCACAAAGCTCGTTATTTTCGCTTCTTTGTCCATTACTGAAGTCCGTGAAACACCCTTACACAGCATTGTTTGACGAAACTTTAATGTGGGCATGTCTGTATGTAGGGGTGTGTATATTTAGGTAGCTGGAGACGTGCTTATGAAAGTATTAGGCGCATGCACACATACACGCACGCACTCACGCACAGACGCGCGCATCAGTGCTCTCGTTTTCACGCACGCACGCACGCACGCACGCACGCACGCACGCAGACACACAGCCGTATGTAAAATTACAGAGGCAGGAAATAAAAGACAAAACTAACGAAAGCACACTTGCTTTGCGCGCGCGCGCACACACACACACACACATGCATAGATACATTACACATCATTATGCATGCATGCATATAGAGAGAAGCCAACAGAAAAATTTGTTAGAAAAAAAGCAGTTTTAAAAAACCGTAATATGTAAAGAGCTTCTTGAAAAGAATGGCTAATTCCATTGTGGTGGTAATCGTTGTGTCCAGAAAAAGCATTATAGCAAAAGAAAAAGCTGTTATTTCTCCCAACAAGGAAGTGCGCTCCTCTTCTTCAGTTTCGGGCTTTTGCCTCCGACAATGATGACAGCGGAAGTCTGCAGTAGTCATGCGTAAACCACAGGCTGAGAATCGTCTCCTTGATTGCCATTGCTTGTCTTTGAAGTTTTCCGAACATCTCGGGTACAGAATTAGTGGAATTAGAGGAATTAGTGGAACTAGTGCCATCTATTTGTGTCATCAGCTATGCTAGTGGTAATCTTTCTCACTCTGTCTATTTGCGTGCGTGCGTTCGAGCGTACGTGCGAGCGTGCGTGCGTGGCTCTGTGTGTGTTTTATTTAAACATGCTGCTTGTGTGGTTATTTAAAGGAGCAAGTAGCTCTGATTATTTGTGTGTAATCATCAATATTATTTGTGTCTGTGGTTGTTATTTCGTGTGTGTCTGAGTGTGCGTCAAGATTTTAATGCATACGTGATGTGTGTATAGATGTTAAGCACAGAGAAAAAGATGTACATCAGTCGAGACATGTCATATATTTATGGAATATGTGATTTTCGTTTTATTCCATTAGCTGATAAGTAAGGTTTGAACAGAGAAAAAAAACACGAAAAAGATTCGTAGCAGATAAGATTTTGCTTTGAATATAACTGGCGTTCAGAACTCATCGATGGCAAGATCGCAGGCAGATAGTAATGAGAATAATATCCCTTCGCCTAATGGCTTAAGGGTGACAACTCTCATTTTTCTATTTGCTTTGAAGTTCCGCTTTGATTTTAGCGTCAGCCGCTGAATGTGGGTTATTACTGTGTGTTTACCTGATGTTTTGCCGATGTTTTTGTGAGTCTAAAGCAAGGCTTGTTTTCCCTTTCCTCAACATAGTGCTCTCACAAAAAGATCAGTGCGCGACTTTTTTTATTTGCACTTACTTCTGCCACGCATGCGCACACCGTCTTTTAATGTCTTCTCGCTAGAGTTTAGTAGCTTAAACGACTGGTTTTCAGTGCAAACTTTTTTTTATTTTGATGTCATGTTTATTTTTTTATACACGACTTGTTTGTTTATTAATTTATTTTGTTGGTTGGTTGCTCTTATTCTGGAGAGCTTGTGTGTGTGTGTGTGTGTGTGTGTGTGTGTGTGTGTGTGTGTGTGTGTGTGTGTGTGTGTGTGTGTTATTTTCCCATGTTACGTTGGCATCTATCATAAAAATAGCTTTTTGGCTTGGGCTAGCTTAGGTTTAGGATTAGAATTTGGGTTAGTGTTCATTCAAGCATTCATTATTCTTTATTTATTTATTCCTCCCTTGAGTGGCACCGGTTGATGAGAGAAAAACATAGGTCCGCATCTGTCAAGGTCCGCCACTCCGGCCTGTTTTGGGCAGGTCTTGCACAAGACCACCAGTCCACTCCGCCATTTCTTCCTCAGGCCACCACATCCTCGACCACAAAGATTGTGCTTGATAGTAATTCTGATGTTATTGCTGCACCAGCCCCTGTTCAGCCTAGTCATTGCCGCTGTTTTTGTCACGATCCTGATGCGGATATCTGTCGTGGAGCTGCCGTCTTTATAGGGAGGTTGCTCCAAAGTACTTAAAACTGTTGACCTATTCGTATGGTGTTTGTGTCGATCTCTGCTTTGCTGTTTCCACTGACCATGATTTTACTCTGGTCGGTGCTATGTCTCCATTTCATATGCAGGTTAGTGTTATGGTTTTGGTGTTGGTTATTTCGGACAGAATGACTGAGCAGACAAAACGATCGAGGTAAGGGTTTGTTAAGATGGCAACCATGTTCGGCTGTTTGTGCATGTCGGTGCAAAAGAAAACTCATTAATATCTTTTTAGGCTGTGTTGCTTGTAAATTGAGAGATTGGTGTCCCTAAGCCTTATCGGCTTCAGGAGACTATATTTATAGATCTCCCTGTTTTGTTGTTTTTTTAAGGGGAGGCTGGGGGGGGGTTGCAGTGCGCTTGGGTTTTTGTCGTGTTTGTTGTCTGTTTAATACTGTTGACCTGTGCTTTTAGATGCGGTCGTCTGCCATTGTTTTGGACTCTTTTCCTGAGTATGTGCCCGATTGTTGTCTTCTTTGTCACATAACGGTCTCAAGCGCCATATCTCGCCATCTCGACTCCTGGCTTTTGTTTGCTGGATTAATTCTCCACTACCCTGCAGGTATTCGACGCGTTCTGCTCTAAGACCCATTTCCCTCATTTTTTTCCGCTGCTTTAGCTTTTGGATCTTCGTGAGTCAACAAGCGTGGACTGGCCCTCTGGTTTCATGTCTACAATTGTGGCTCCTGCTTCATTCATTTTCTTCACTGCCACTGTGAGTTTGTGATAATGCCACCTCCGTGACAGTCACGTGTGCGCCAAAAATGAACAGCTATATGTTTTTGCTGCCACCACCGTCACATCCACTACTATTATTACTGACACTATTACAATTGCGAATTACAGCTGCGGGTCAACAGACTATCGGAGAAGAAGAGAAGTTTAGTTTAGAAGAAAAGGATAGTTTGTGCTACATGTAATACTGAGCTGTAGTGGCTGCATCTATACTGATGGTATTCACCTTTTTCTCTACATTAGCTACACTAGCCGAGAACATGGAAATCAAGCTAGGGATAACTAAATGTTTTCATGTATTTCAAAACAGTCTAATATCATCGCATTTTATACATGAGTTACATTCAACATAAACACTTCATACCTTGCGCATGCTACACCTACGTACCCGCTAGTTAACTTTCCCTCATTGGCTACTAAGCGGATCAAATGCCGAGCACAGTCCCAGGTCCTCGACTTCAAAGGGATGTTTCCAGGGAGGTAACCGTCATTTAGTGTTAAAGGCAAATTTAATGCTGATTATCTCCCTTACACTTTCCTTGCGTTTCACATTACCACACGCTCTTCCCGGTGAATTTCATAAATTGCCTGGAATTTACTGAAGGCCCCACATAAACAAGCAATTTTTTTACACCAGTTTGTTTTGTTTAAATGTCTACAGGCAATATAATCACAAATGTAAAGTCACAAATATAGCGAAAAGAATGCGCTAATGTCCGGACGACTGCGTGAGTGTTGGGCGCGAATGTGAGTCTGACACCCATGCCGCTTCGTTTTGGTTTCAAGATGGCGCTACAACGACGACGACTACCATGATGATGATGATGATAATGATGATGGTGGTGGTGGTTGTGGTGGTGGTGGTGGTGGAAAGGGTCAGGTACATTTCGTTCAGCAAACTCGCAGTCATCTTCGATCTTAGCTTGCGCATTCTGGTACGGGCAGAAACACTGGGGTGTGAACACTGGGATCAAATTGTATTCCTACTTGCCGTATTAATCGCAAATTGACCTTTACAACTAGTCTATCAGTTAATATAAAGAATGTGTTAAAGAAGTTTCTATTTAGACTGAAAATTCTTATCGAATAACGGTAGTATGTCACGGTTCGAGCACAATCCATTGTGCCGTTAATGAACTGGCTTTGATGAACCGGGTAATAAGGATATTTGAGTTATTGCAGGGATTTTTTGTTTGTTTCTTTCTTTTTTGTTTTTGTTGTTGTTTTTTTTTTGGGGGGGGGGCGGGGGTGTCTTTTGCATCGGTTAAAATGAGTCTACATTGAGTCTAATGAGTCTAAAAACAGTCTACAATCTGCTGAAACACGAAGAGGATCATGACTGTGTATGTGAAATTTAGTCAATCAAAGGTGGCATATATAAAGCTTAGAAAATGTTGGGATAAAAAATACATATATTTAGCATATAAGGAGATTTGATGTTATATATAATATATCGTTGTATATTGCTAGCCGATGAGCACCTATACATCTTCCCTGTAATTGCTCTTGCGGCGGATGAGTAAAGTTGTATTGGACTGTATTGTACACAAAAAGACTACAGGCAAAGCTTTAAATGTGTAATGTGAAGATTTATTCCTTAAGTTTTAAAAATGATCTCATATTCGTCTTCGTTATAAAGCCATAATGCAAAGCTCATCATGTTGATTTTAGAGTTAATTATGATCATATTTATACACAGAGCTGGAAACTTTGCATTTTTAAGTGCATTATTATACTATTGTATGATGGCAGCAGGTGTGAAAGTTGTGTAGATCATAATTGTATAATTGTGTATGCTATTGATAAGTATACTGTGTATGATCATATATGTGCTTTCTATGTCAGCTGAAACCCAGTAATGAAACCTCATAAATTTATTAAAAGGGTCCTGTTTATTATGTATGAAGGAATTGTTTTACATAAATGAAAAGCCATAAAAACCATTACATGTACCTTGTTAGTTTGGTTGTTGGACGTATAACTGATAATACATTATGTTCTGCTTTCGACTGTTACAAACTTTAATAATGAAAGTGCATGAAAAGCATGTGCGTCACACTGATTAAAACAGGAACTTTTAAAATACTGCTTTCACACCTAGCACATCTTCATCAATGACGAAAAAAATGTCAATGAAATTAATTTCATACAACCACAGAGATGTAAAAAATAAACGGCCAATTTCTGTGTTGCTATTTTCAGCATTATCTTCTGTTTCATTCACACCCCTGGTTTAACTAACACGTTGGAAATTGATTGATCACTACAAATGTATCATTCTAAGAACAGCTAAGGTTTTTTTTTGTTTTTGTTTTTGTTTTTTTTTGTTTTTTTGTTTGTTTGTTTTTTTTTTGGTTAAAACTTGATTATTTACATCCTCTTTTCCCAACAATATATACAATCATTAGCAGCCCTTACTGGTGTTTATATAATACAGTTTTTGTTAATTTGTCTCACGTTTTCTCAAACAAGGATGATATTGGTTAGCAGAACTGTATGAAAGAGCCTCACACAAAGAAACTCTGTGAGTATTAGATTGAGAAGCACATTAAAGTGAACTTCTATTCCTTCGCTATTATGAATGAAGTATTCACTGGGTTCTGGAAACAAATCCTTTGTGGAAATAATATCAGCATTCTGGCAACCATGGTTTTCTCCCATTGACTAGACTCCCCTTTTTAATGTTCACAGTCGATTGTAAAATATTTCCAAAGTTTCCATCGATTATAAAAACACTAACTGGTGGTATAACTAAAGCTCTATTGTTTTTTCTAAATGTATTCTAAAACCTATTCCTCGAAGCTACTGATCCCACAAGTGTTTATATGAATGATCAAACAGAGCAACTTCAGAAGTTAAGGTTTTCTCTCATTACAGTTATAATGAGGTTTCATTTGAGGCACACAATCAGCACTGAGTGTAGGGGCTACAGAAACACTAGCACATAACAGCAGTCATCAGTGATTGAACTGCCGCTTAGACAGATTGTTGTTTCAACTGTCATGCTGCCTGACTGCTGACAAGATCATTTAATAATAATAATAGTGAAGATTTGTATAGCGCATATTCACACTCATAGAGAGCATGCTCTTAGCGCTTAAAATGAGGAAGAGACGTGGACTAAGTAGACACAGAACAAAGGGACGAAAGAAAACGACAGTACTGACGAAACAGAAAACAAAAGGCATCAAGTAACAGGAACAGAAAAATATAGTGATTCTGCAAGAAAGATGGGTAAAGTAGCAATAGGGAAGGGGGGAGGGTAAGAAGGACTAGCATTGTGTGGACTGTGTTAGGAGAAATGCTCAAGGAAGAGGTGCGTTTTCAGTGCAGATTTGAAAGATTCAGTTGTAGGAAGGTGGCGGATATGGAAAGGAAGAGAGTTCCATTGTTTTGCAGCACAGTAGCCAAAAGTCCTGTGACCATATGTTGTTGTTCTGGTGACAGGAACAGTTAGGATACGGTCGTCAGACGAAGAGCGTAGTTGTCTGGCCGGAGAGTAAGGGATGAGAAGTTCAGAGAAATAGTCAGGACAGGAGCCAGCAAAGAAATTAAAACACAGCACAGACAGTTTGTACTGAATGCGAGAACGGATGGGTAGCCAGTGTAGAAAACGAAGGAGAGGAGTGACATGGTCCCGTTTCCTTGCTCTAAGCACCAGACGCGCAGCAGAGTTCTGTACTCTCTGGAGTCTCTGAATGAGGTAGTCAGGGCAGCCTGCCAGCAAGGAGTTGCAGTAGTCAAGTCGAGAAAGAACAAACGCACAGACAAGAGTGTTGGTGGCACGTGTAGAGAGAAAGTGACGGATAGCACTGATCTTACGAATCTCATAATAGGCAGACCGACAGACAGCTGCTACATGTCTATCGAGTGTCATGTCATCAGTGACAATAAATCCCAGATTCCTAACAGATGACGTGAAGGTGATGTTGCTGTCGCCCACCTTGATGTGATTGGGCAGACTGACGAGTGAAGGTTGATGTCTTCTTCTATGGCACAAGAGGGCTTCAGTTTTATCGTCATTTAGTTTAAGCTTGTTTTTTACCATCCAGCCCTTGACATCGCTGACACAAGCTTCTATAGAGCTAATAGCAGAGTGAGACTCAGCCGGTGGAGTGGAACAGTAAAGCTGCGTGTCGTCAGCATAGGATTGATGAGAAACCTGGTGGGACTGGATGCATGATGAAAGGGGCTTAGTATACAGGATGAACAGAACTGGGCCAAGTACTGAGCCTTGGGGAACACCACAGAAAAGTGAAGCAGGGCGAGATGTCTGACCATCAACTGACACAGTCTGGGTCCTATCAGTGAGATATGAGTTGAACCATGAGAGAGCAGGTCCAGAAATCCCGTAGAGGGTGTTGAGTCTGTGAAGAAGCAGAGAGTGGTCTATTGTGTCAAATGCAGCAGACAGGTCCAGTAGGGTTAATGGAGAGACATCACTACTGTCAAGAGCAGATAATATATCTGTTGTTACTTTAATAAGAGTGGTCTCAGTGCTGTGGAAAGGTCTATACGCCGAATGAGCTTGTGGGATAAGATGGTGCTCTTGTAAGTATGCCCAGAGCTGTGTCAAAACTATTTTCTCTATGATCTTAGAGAGAAAAGACAAGTTGGAAACTGGACGGTAGTTGTTCAGCACATTGACGTCAAGCGTGGATTTCTTTAGAAGTGTCCTCACCACCGCATTTTTAAACAAAGATGGGAAAACCCCTGACGACAGGCTGACATTTACAATATTTGTGATGGCAGGAAGTAGAGTATCTAGGCACTCGAGCAGAAGGCTTGTGGGCATCGGATCTAACTCGCAAGTTGTTGGTTTAGCTTTTAGAATAACCGCTTTCACATCGGTCTCAGAGACTGGTAGGAACTTGGTCATGGAGCATCCTGGGAGGGCATCACAGGAGATGCTGTCAAGCACTGACACAGAGTCCAAAGATGATCGAATGTCCAATATCTTGCTGGTGAAATAATCACTAAAAACTTGCGGCAGCAGTGAAGCAGGGTAGGCAGTGGGCAGTGATGTTGCTGTCTTAGATCCAGTCATTTGAGAGCAGATGGCAAAGAGCTTTTTGGAGGAGGTGCAGTTAATTATTTGGCCCTGAAGATATGATGCTTTAGCCGCATAAATGCATTTTGCAACGCTTCGCTT